>WBMZ01013052.1:0-37495 GCA_013400975.1 Atrichornis clamosus
CCAAACCATTCCAGGATTCTATTGTAGGAAATATTGAAAATCAAGACTTCCTTAAATGGAGGCTCTTGGAGGAGCCAGGACATGATGGAAAAATGGGCTGCCAGGAAACCCCTGGGATTTAACAGAAGTAAATGGGAGTTCCTACCCTTGGGAAGGGACAACCCCAGTCCCACCAGTGTGGGAGGGAGGCTGTCCAGCTGGGAAGCAGCTCTGCAGAGCAGGAACTGCAGGAAAAGTTGGAGCTGAAGGGTGCTGGGATGAGATGTAGGAGAAACAAGCTGGGAGAAGGGAAGTAGAAATCAGATATTTGGAGAATAAACCAGGCCTGGCACAGGACAGGCCTAAAGAGGGGCTCAGAGCTGAGTGTGACCTCCAGCCTGGAGACGAGAGCTCAGCTGGGTGTGGTGTGAGCAGCCCGAGCCCCTTTCCAAACTGGATCCCACTTCAAAGCTGCCCCTGCTGGGAGCGAGGGCTGACCCAGAGACCTCCCAGGTCCCTCCTGCCCTGGATTTCCTGGTTCTGTGGGAGGAACAGGAGAAACTCCCAATGCTGAGGGCTCGGGGTCTGAGTGCTGGTCCAGCTTCCCTGTGAGATGGTTGATTTTTTCCTCCCAGTAATATTCCCTGTCACCAAAAACCAGGAATTACAGCACAGTCCATGAGTTTGAGCCTCTCCTCCCCTTTTCCTGCCCTGCTGCCGTGGCCTCTGGAGGCCAGGGGAGCTGTTTTTCCAGCTGTGGGGCCTATCCCTCAATTTCTGGGTGTTGTCACAGCGTACAAGCTTGTGATGATCCATAGGGATTTCTCATCCTTGGATTCGGAGGCTCTTTGTTGTTTGCAGAAGAGCAGTGGATCTGGAGGTGCTGTTGGAGCTCTGGGTGCTGCCCCTTTCCTCCCATCACCCGAAGAGCATCCAGGGATCCGTGAGGAATTTGCGAGTTCCCTGGGAAAACTGGGAAGGGAGGATGGTGCCTGGCAGCACCTCACTGGAGCAGAGGTGAGGGAAAGCCTGGGAGTGCCCAAGGGAGCTGCCAGGGGATGGGGGGACTTGCAGGGAAAAGCTTTTGGGGTTTTTTGCTTCCAGAGGATTTTTTTTTTTGGCGACTGTGACCATCTTGGAGCACCTGAGGTGGTGTGGGGCCAACACTGACAGAGCCCCGAGGCTCCCAGAGCTCCAGGAGCCTTTGGACAACGCTCCCAGGGACAGGGGGGGATTGTTGGGGTGTCTGGGCAGGCCCAGGAGCTGCACTGGATGATCTCTGGGATCCTTTCCTGCTCAGGAAATTCTGTGATTCTATCCACGTGTAAAGGCAGGCAGCCCTCAGTCGTGTTTTCCCGAGGAATTCTTACCCTTGGATTGCATCTCCAAAGCTCCCGAGGCTGCCGCAGTGGCTCAGCGTTAATCGCGGTTTGCAATTTGATTTAAACATGAAATTAAAGCCAGAATCAGGCTTTGGGAAGCCCTTGGCAGAGCAGGGCGCTGGAGCAGTGCTGGCAGGAGCTGCAGCTGGAGTGTCCCAGCCCTCTGCTGTCCCCGCACCACCTGGGGCTGGAGCTGACGGAAGGGCTTGAAGAGAATTTGGAAAAATAACAGGGGGAAAAAAAAAAGAAAAAAGGAAATAACCCAAACAGCCAAACCGGGGGTTGCCCTCACCTCAGCCCACACTGTGCCCAACTGCAGCAGGAGCTTCCACAGCCCAGGAATCTTTGTGGCCGAGGAGGGGTGGGAGGAGGATGGACACTGTGACCTGGGCAGGGTCCACCTGAGTTTTTGGGGAGGGAGGTGATGGCCTCGATGCAGATCCTGGGCACAGGAGCAGGGCTGCACCTGGGGAAGGGAGGGTCAGTCCTGTGAGGGGCAGCTGAGGGAGCTGGGAGGGGCTGGAGCAGCTGAGGGAGCTGGGAATGTTTAGCCTGGAGCAAAGGAGGCTCCGGGGGGCCCTTCTGGCTCTGCACAAGGCCCTGACAGGAGGGGGCAGCCAGGATTTGGGATTTGGGATCTGCTCCCAGGGAACAGGGACGGGAGGCGAGGGAACGGCCTCAGGCTGTGCCAGGGGAGGCTCAGGTTGGACAGCAGCAGGAATTTCCTCATGGAAAGGGTGGTCAGGCCTTGGAACTGCCCAGGGAGGTTTGGAGTCCCCATCCCTGGAGGTGCCCAAGGAATTCCTTGGAGGAGGTGGCACTCAGAGCTCCGGGCTGGTTCAAAAGATGTTGATCCACCAAAGGTTGGACTCGATGGCCTTGGAGAGCTTTTCCAACCTCAGTGATTCCATGATTTTAGACTGCAGACCTGAGCATGGATGTTCTCCTTTCCCACGGGGACGGATGTCTGAGCTTTCCCGAGGAATCCATGTGGGGAGTGAGGATCTCAGTGCTGCCCCTGCTGCCCCCCCATCTGTCCGGGGGTGCTCAGGACCCTCCTGCTGCCCTTCCTGCAGCCCTGCAGGGTGGCTGTCTAATTAGGAAGCTGATTAGTGGTGCAATTACATTTTTGAGGGCCTGGCTGAGCCTCGTTTCAAAGCAGCAGCAAACCCAGACCCCCTGAAAACCTGGCAGTGCTGCAGGCACAGGGAGGAGACCCTTCCCAGCAGGGAATCTGAGGATTCCATGGATTCAAAGGCTGCTTTTAAATAGCTTGGACAACCCAGGGAGTGTTTGGGTTCCTGTTGTTTGCCTGGTAATTAATGCATGTCTGGAGTTGTCTTGGATTTCATTTATTTTTGTGCTTTTTGTGTTTTGTAAGATTGGTTTAAATGCTCTGGGAATTCAGCACTGGATGAGTTGGACACTGTTTTCCCTTGCCTATGGAATTTGTGTGTGTTTGGATCTGCTTATTTTCCATTGTTGTGACTGGTGATAAGTTCTAGGAAAATAAGGAACAGCTCCAGCATCCCAGGAAAAAAAAATTATTTACTTGGTATCATGATTTATGGGATCTTTCTGAAAGTGAGCCAAATCCCAGAGATATTACGGGATATTTTGGAACTTAATTTTAAGGAAAAAAATATAAACAGCTTAACAAGGACAAGGCTTGGGTGAATGGAGCTGGTCTCCACAGAGTTCTTCCAAAATCCAGTTTCACATTTGCTTTTAGTGGAATTCACTTCTTTGTTCCTTGGATTTTCCTGCTGGAGTGTGTTCAGACGGACCCTGGACAGTTTGTTGTGCATGGAGCCTTTTACAGGAAAAGCGGCCATGGGCAAAGCCAAAAACCTCCAATTCCAGCAGTCCCAGCAACATTCCTGGTGTTTTCCTTTGCTGGTCTGGGCCATCCCAAACCCCAAAACATCCAGGGATCTTAGCCCAGGTGGGAAGGGCCCAGGGGTCGGAGGAGGGGACAGGGACATCCCCAGCCAGCCTGGGGGGCTCGGGTTTGAAAGCAAAAGGAGGTGGCCAAGATCCCGGAACCATGGAATTGTTTAGGTTGGAAAAGCCCTCCAGGATCATGGAATCATTCCCCCAGCACTGCCCCATCTCCTCAGGTGCCACCTCCACAGGGATGGAGACTCCAAACCTCCCTGGGCTGCCTGTGGGGGAGAAATCAGGGAGGAAATGTTCCCAATATCCCACCTGCCCCTCCCCTGGCACAGCCTGAGGCCGATCCCTCTTCTCCTGTCCCTGTTCCCTGGGAGCAGATCCCAAATCCCCCCCGCCTGCCCCCTCCTGTCAGGGACTTGTGCAGAGCCAGGAGATCCCCCCCAGAGACTCCTTTGCTCCAGGACAACGAGCCCGTGGATCCCATGGCCTGGCCACAATTCCATCACGGAATCCGTGTTTGTGCCTGGCTGAGCTGCAGCCGGGAGCTGTGGGAGGTGAGGAATTCCCTGTGCTCCCGGTGGAACTGTTCCGGTGCTCCAGGATGGGGTCCAAGACGTGTTCCCACCCTGGGGAGCAACTCTTGCCCATTAAAGTGGAGATAAAAGTGGGAGAAATGCAACGTTTGGGGCTTGGGGGACAGCAAAGGAACCCCCATAATTACAGCTCTGCTTCCCTCTCTGCTTTTCCTTTCGTCCTGTCTTGAGGGCTGGAATTGCATCCATTTTCATGATTTCTGGAGAGTCGATGATTTATTTTTATAAACCAATGGCAGTGAGGTACCAACTTAATCTGCAAAGCATAAAATCTCTCTTGCCATCACGGAGTTCCAGCTGTAAATTCCGTTAAAGCTCGGTTCCGTTTGGAAGTTGAATTTTTCGGGGAGGTTCCGTCAGCTTAACGTGGTTACCAAACAGCAAAACCCTGCATGCATTTGTTAGAGTTCGTTAATATTAAGTTAATTATGTAAGGTGCTATCTTTTGGAAGATGAAACACTGCATTTTGCTCATCCGGGGGAGAGAGCTGCAGGGAATTTTGTTTGGAGCAGGGATTAAAATGGAGCTGCTGTTGTAGCTGGTTTGCATTGAGTTATCCATAGGGAAGGTGTGAGTTCTTCTGGAAAACACCTGGAATGTTCAGAGGAGTGAAATCCAGAGCGGATTGGTGGGAAGTGATTGACAGGAGGCCCAGACAATGTTTGGGGGATTTAGCAGATGGTTTATCCCTGGATAATCTCACAAGGGCTGCGGGAAGGGAAAGCAGGGAGGGAGGGAGGACATTCCATGTGGGAAGAGCAGTGTGCTGGGATTTCCCTGCTGGAAGTGCTGCAGAGCCCTGTGACAGAATTGAGATGTTGGGTTTCAGCCCTGGGAAGTATCCAGAGGGAATCCCAGGGAATAAAGTGTTGCCTACACCAGGATCTCAACTGCCCCATCCTGTTCCTTTTCACTGCCCTTTTTTCAGTCTTTTTTGGGAATCGTCCACAGTAAAATCAGGATTTTTGATGCTCAAAAAGTTCACATTTCTTTCTTTTTTAAATTTTAGTCATTATAACCCAGCTAATTAAATTAGGAACTGCAGTGATTGAATGTTCTGGTGTCCCTGTTGCAGGTGCTGCTCTTCCTCCTCCACCTGGGAGAGAAGTTGGTCCAACTTTTTGTTGTGTAGGAAAGGGATTGATTTGAACTTGATTCTTAATCAGAGGTCCTCTCACAGCCTTCCCACATCTATTTTTCACCAGCTGTGTGCCACGTTCCTCCCTGGGTTATAGGCAGGGAATTTGACAGGAATTCAGAATTCGGCATCGTGGGGGAATCACGGAATGGTTTGGAAAAAAATAATTACATTTAAAAAAAAATTTATATATATATGATGGAATTAGAACTTGTAATGGTAACTGCAAACCAGGAGGGTGAAAGGAGAATATTTTTGAAATATTGATGTCAAATTAAAACCATTTCATCTTGTTCTTAATTTGAAATCTGGAGGAGAAACTCTCTCCTTATTGGAATTGGGGGGGATTTCATGCAGGGTAAATAAGAGCAGGATTTGAATCCAGTGTCTTCAAGGGGAATGGAGATTGTCTGGATTCATCCTTCCACATGTGTTTGAGGCAGGCATGGAAAAGAGAAGTGCCAGGAATGGCAGGAAAAAGGGAGCTCAAGAGACCGATGGGGAGGTTGGGATTTCCCATCCCGGGAAGGGGAGAAGCGGAGCTTGTCCAGGGAGGCACCTGGGATGGCCTGGGTTGTGTTTGTGTCCTTGGAGGGGCTTCCTGGCACTGCTGGGGAGTTGCTATCACCTGGAAATTCCAATAAAGGAATTTTTGAATGGCTTCCCCTGGCTGATAGGATGGGATGGGATCCATGTGTTTGTGCAGTGTGAATCCCAGAATGGTTTGGGTGGGAAGGGACCTTAAATCCCATCCCATTCCCATGGGCAGGGACACCTCCCACCATCCCAGGGTGCTCCAAGCCCCGTCCAGCCTGGCCTTGGACACTTCCAGGGATCCAGGGGCAGCCACAGCTCCTCTGGGAATTCTATTCCAGGGCTTCCCTGCCCTCCCAGCCAGGAATTCCTTCCCAATATCCCATGTAAATCTCTCCTCTCTCACTTTCAGACCATTCCCCTGCCCTGCCGCGCTCTGCCTGGATAGAATCCTGTCTGGAATGGGGTGAGTTCATCCCTGGAAGGGGCTGCCCTATTCCCCTGGGCTGTCCAGCTGTGGGTCCCAGCTCCCAGTTCTCTGGGATCAGTCCCTCTGGGTTTAGGGTGGGATCCGTGGCTGTGGTTTTGGGAAAGGGAATCTTCCAGGGATTCTCTGCCCCCCTCAGCACTGCTGAGTCCAGGAAGCTCCCAGGGAATGCCTGACACACCTCTGGCTGATCCAGTGGGGATCCCAGTGGTCTGGCTGGGAGAGCAGCACCTCTGCAGGGTGGGCTCAGCTCAGGAAAAGGGGAATGAGCTGCTCCAGGGATTTTCACCTGCCTGGTGTGTTCTCCGGGAGAGCCAGGCACCAATTCCCTGCTCCTGGCTGTGCTCCTCTCATTCCAGCTCCTGTTCCATTAAACACAGCTCAGCTCTCACCTCTGGCAGCTGCGCCCTTCCCTCCCAGCCAGCCTGGCCCGTGGCCATGTGGGAGCAGCCCTGGGCTCCCTGCGTGAGGCTGGAAAACATGGAATTGGTGCGGGAAAAGCCTGGTCGCTCCCTGTGGCCTTTCCCTGCCTGCGGAGTTAATGAGCCTTATCCCAAAGGCGGAGCGGGACAGGGGCAGGAACTCTTCTGGGGGGGCGCCCTGGAATAAACTGGGATATTTCTGAGGTTGAGAAAGTGAGCAGCAGGCAGGAGTTATTCCATTAATAAGTCAGAGTTCCTCCTGCACTGCTCTTGCTGCTGGTGGGCTCACAGGAAAGTTGGGGGTGATTGATTTTTCCTGCAGTTTTTGCAGGAATGGCTGAGGCCCCCCTGGACGTCCCTGACCCAGCACTGGATGCAGGAGCACCTTCAGCTCAATTAACCAAAGGATAATTGTTGTTGAGGAGCGTGGTTCAGCTGTTTTCAGCTCGTTTTGGGGGTTTATTAATAATAAAAATTAAATATCCCCAGTGAGGAAGGTCTGGGGACTGTCGCTGTTCATTCCTGGTGTGTGTCAGCCACAGGACAGAGCAGGATTCCCAATTTATTCATCTTGCTCCTTGTAAATGGATCCGTGGTGGTCACTCGGGACCTTCTGCAACGAGGGAATGAAATTCAGGCTCCTGGTGCCTCGACCCCCCAGGATAAGACCCAAATAAAGCATCCAATATTTCTAACACAGGGATGGCTTCCCACTGCCAGAGGGGTTGGATGGGATTTTGGGAAGGAATTCCTGGCTGGGAGGGTGCAGAGGGGCTGGGATGGAATTCCCAGAGCAGCTGTGGCTGCCCCTGGATCCCTGGAAGTGTCCAAGGCCAGGTAGGAACTGGTCTGGGGCAAGGTGTCCCTGCCCGTGGATTTAAGGTCCCTTCCCACCCAAAGCATTCCATGATTCAAAGAGAATGTTGGAGTTGTTGATAAAATTGATCTCTCAGAGTGACCACTGAGCAGCTGGGGTTTGTTCTGCTTTCCCTGGGTGCTCACTGGAATATTCCAGACTGTCCCGGGGGCTGTATCCCTGCACACAGAAATGCCAAACCTCTGGAAGAAGAGTTTAATATCAGTATTAATATTATCAGAGATATATAAGCTATTAATATTAATATTTAAATGTTTGCTCTACACCCTGCCAGCTGTAATTTTATTCTGGTCCTTGTGCTGCTCCCTGATTTCGTTCCTTATTGAGAGGAGCCTGGTGGTGAGTGAGTATTAATCTGTTTTTAATTGTGGCGTCTGAAGTGATTTAATGTCTGAGACATCAAATTTAGATGTTTCAAATGCGATTCACAGGGAAGGGAAAAGGTTTGGCTGTTTCCAAACCTCCCAGTCCTTCTGGCACTCTGCCCAGCACTGACAGCCAATGCCAAGAGGACTTTAATTCCAGCTTTCTTAGGAAACAGGGGTCTCCTCAAGTCAGCCTTGGCATAATTTCCTCCTCTCTGTTCAGTTTTCCTGCTCGGCTTGGGGGTGCTGAAAGGAGGGAAAATCAAAATAACCCCAGAAGTAACCCCGGAAGTGCAGGAGCCTCCTGGTGCTGGCGAGTTCAGGGTGAGGCAGTGGAGGTGTGGCAAGTGGAGAGTGGGGAAGGGTCCAGAAGAAATAGGGAATGGGATTGGGAACAGGATCGGGATGGGGTGAGTCCCCAGGTTCCACCTTGCTCTGTGGGCTGCACATCCCAGGAGTGGCTCAAACTGGTCCAGCTTGGAGCCAGCAGAGCCAGACCCAGGAGCTTGATCCCAGACTAAACGTGTGGGATTAGGGATGTTCTGCACTGAGGCGGTGTCAGCACTCCCCACCATCCTTGGCTTCCATCCTTCCCCCTTGGCGCGCTTCTCCCCACGGATGTCCTTCCCTCTCCATGCTCCCATCAGCCCTGCACTTCCCTTTTCCCCCACACCAGTCCAATTTATCCACTTTTCAAGGATGGGAAATCCAGGTTTCTCCCCCACACCCAGCTCAGGGCCCCTCTCTCCATCCTCCCCCCTCATGCCAGCCCCGTGCCCACCATCATTCCCTTCTCCCTGCAGCTGCTCCCATTCCCTGGAGCTGTGCAGGGACATCCAGGCTGTTCCCTCGCTGTTCCTTCAGGACCTTCCTGTGGCTCCCAGGCTCCCCCAGCTCAGCTGCTGCTGGTGGGGTCCCCTCACCCCCTCTTTGTCCTCTTTCCCTCCCCTTCCGGCTGCTCCTTTGCTTTTGGACAGCTCTGCGTTCCCTTTCCCACTTTGAAATTCCCTGCTCCAGCCACCCACTGTTTTCCATGTCCTTCTCATCATCTTCTCCTGCTCTTTTGGATAAAATTCCTTGATTTCTCTCCTTGCAGTCGCTCCTCGTTTATCCCAGGCACAGTCCACCTTCCCTGCCTGCATTCCACCTCCCTGCTGGGATCACCCGATCCATCACCTCCCTCACTTCCAGCACTTCCAGTGATATTCTTCTCCCTTTTTCCCACCTAAATCCTCTCCCAGCTGGAGCTGGGAACCAGCTGTGCTTCAGGGTTCAACACCAGGTCACTTCTGCTGAAGGACTGCGGTGTTTTTTGGGGGGAGATAAATGAATAACCACATTTTTTTTTGGTGGTCAGATCTGCTCCTCATCCAAGGAGCCAAACCCTTGGAGGAGAAAGCCCCGTGGCTGTGATGTCGTTGGAATATTTCCTGGGAATTTCTCCTGCCCAGGACAGAGCAGCAGAATCAGGGAGGGAAAAAAAAGAGCGGTGGATGCTCCAGAAAGAGAGAAAAGCTGGAAAAGGAGAGTGATGCTCTCTGCTCTAAGAGTATTTTTGGAGATTTAACATCATAAATGTCACTCCTGTGCTTGGGATAAAGCTCTGGGAAGGAATGGAAATGTAAAAAAAAAAAAGGGAAGTGCTGTGCTTGGGCTCCTGCAGCAGAGCCCCGGGCAGGAGTGAGCCTGAAGTGCTGATTTTTGGTGTCGATCCAAACCCTGTGACATAGCGGGGATTCTTGTGTGGAAAACCCTGTGAGAAGTCCCAGAAACCGGTGGGAAAGCGCCAAAATGAGCGGAGGAAATTAGGAAACCAAATTTTTTTCATTATCATCAGGAAAAAAAGAGGACGCCTGGTCCAAAACCTCAGGATGAGGAGTAGGCCCTGTGTGCCTATTGTAGAAATTGTCATTTCCTGACTTCCTAAAGCTGCCAGACGTTTTTGGGTTCCCTTTCAAGCAGAATTTTTGGCAGAGTCCCCTGAAGTGACTCTTTTTTTTTTGTTCCCCCTTGTTTTATAAAATATGGAAGAAGGCCGTGCTTGTGTGTGATCTGTGCTCATAATAGGCATTAATAAATAAATCCCTGTAAGACGTCAGGGACGTTTAAAAGCTGGTTTTACTTCTGTGTTTGGAGTTTGTGCCACATCAAGGCAGTGGAGCTGCAGTGGGAAGCTGCTCCCGTTTTCCAGACTTTATGGATGACTGCAGTGCGTTGTGGAATTCTCCAGTGCTCGGGAATCAAAGCCTGAGCTGTGTTTTCACACGGGAATTCAGGAGTTGGAGACAAAAAGTTTCCTTAAGGTTCAGAAATACTTTTTTTTTTCTTTTTTTTTTGCCTAAAAGGAGGTCAGGGAATATTCCAGGCTGGAGAGGACTCATCCACAGGAACTGGGAGAGCCACTGAGGAGGTGGAAGTGCTTCCAACAGCACGGCTTGGAAGCGTGGGAGAAATAACAAAATAGGATCATTAAAGTGGGAAAAAATCTCCAAGATCGAGTCCAACCTTTGGCTGAATCCCACCATATCCTGAAGTGCCACATCCAGAGGGTTCCTGAGCACTTCCAGGGACGGCGACTCCGCCACTGCCCTGGGAGTCTGTTCCAGTGTTTGACCACTCTGTCAGTGAAGGAATTTTCCCTGATATCCAACCTCGACCTTTCCAATGGATGTGGAAAAAGTGTGTGAGGAGGCAGCTGCATCCCGGGAAGTGGTGTGTGGATGAATTCCCAGGATTGTTCTGGTGTTGAGTGCTCCAGTCACACCTGGAATGAGCTAAAGCCAGAGGGGCTGTGGCTGCCCCTGGATCCCTGGAAGTGTCCAAGGCCAGGTTGGAGCACCCTGGGATAGTGGGAGGTGTCCCTGCCCATGAATGGGATGGGATTTAAGGTCCCTTCCCACCCAAACCATTCCAGGATTCCGTGACGCTCCATTTTGATGGAATGAGGGTGGGCAGGGCGAGGCTGAAGGGTTTGTTTGATCTGTGACCGACACTTCAGGTTCTTAATGACAAAACAGGCAACGAAGGTCAATTAAAAAACCTCCCTAAATGAATTATTAGGCCAATTACCGGAATTCCTCATCTGGACACCTGAAGCTTTCAGCTCTTGACAGAAACAAAATGGGTTTGTGCTTCCAAGGATTTTCATGGCAGCACCCTTTGGTTTGCTCCCTTTTCTCTTCCCTGTGCTTTTGCCGGAGAATCTTTCCCCTCTTCCTGGCAGGAGGAGGCACAGCTGAACCTTTCCCAGTAACACCAAAAGTTTGGATCTTTGAGTGCTCCACAAGAGGGGTTGGAATTAGGTGATCCTTGAGGCCCCTTCCCAGCCAAGCCATGCTGGGATTCCGGTTTTCCCAGCATCCTAAAAATGAGCTCTCTGTTGCTGTGGCCCAGGGCAGGTGTCACTCAGCTTTCCCGGGAATGAGGCTTGAGCGTCACAAAATTCCTTAGGGAATTCCAGGTTTGTGTCCTCAGTTTTCTCCTGCTTTTCCAGGATCGTGCTGTGCAGCACAAAACACAGGCCCGGGAGCTGCTCTGTGTTGCCCTCCGGTCCCCCTGCCCTCTCCTGCTGCTGCATCCTGGCAATAATCCCTCCCTTTTGCTCCTGTTTGGAATGGATTTTCCCTTAAAGGAAAAGCTTTTTTATTTGAAGTGGGAAAAACGTGGGGATTTCTGTTGGGATCGTGCAGACCAACCTGAGTGCTTGAAGTCAGTGCTGGGGTTGCAGCTGGACTGGATCTTGGAGGGCTTTTCCATCCTAAGTAATTCTGTGATTCCATGATTCTCCCACTCTCTCTGTCCCACCTGGTGATCCCAAATCCATCCTGGTTCATTCCCAGGAGGCACCTCCCCCACCCTTCCTCTGCCAAAGCAGTGTTTATAATTCCTCGTGGTCTGACATATTAAAGGTAATTTTAATTCCCTCCTTTTTTTCAGGTTTAAGGCTGTCAGTCAGATCAAGCCTTTGATCAGATTAATAATTTTGGCTCTCTAATTAATAGACGTGAGTTTTCACTGCCCATGACACACTGAATATTTCCTTTGCTGCAGAAACCATTATATGCATTATATTAACCTTTATATTCATAATGTTCACTTAAATTTGTTTTTATCCCTGGAAAAACCTTTGAGGAGTTTAGCGGGGCAGAGGGAATTATTTTTATTATTTTTATTATTTTTGTTATTATTTTTATGATTTTTATTCTCTCTGCAAATGCCACCTGTGACTGAGTTTTCCTGCTCTCCTCCCTCCTGGTCGAGCAGAGCTTGGGATGCTTCCCCTGCTGTGCCCTCATCCCGTTTGGATGTGGCCTGGGAAAGGCTGGGAGTGGAGCCTGGGCAGAGGGAATTCCATCCTGGCAGAGCCCTGAGGAGCTCCTGGTGTGGGCACCATCAGGGATGAGGGTGTCCCCAAGGGCTGGGCTGTCCCTCCCACAGAGCTGGCGGCCCTCCAGCAGCCCCGTGCTGGCTTTTTCCACGGCCAAGGGCCAGCTCTCTGCAGGGAAGTGTCCCAAAAACCACGGATGTGGCTCTGGAGGACCTGGTTTAGTCGTGCGTCTGGTGGAGGTGCTGAGTTGGTCTCGGTGGTATGGACACCAGCAGGAATTTCCTCAGGGAAAGGGAGGTCAGGCCTTGGAACGGCCCAGGGAGGTTGGGAGTCCCCATCCCTGGAGCTGCCCAAGGAATTCCTGGCCGTGGCACTCAGAGCTCTGGGCTGGGGACAGGGTGGGGATGGGCACAGCTGGGACTCCATGGGCTAGGAGGGCTTTTCCAACCTCAGGGATTTTGGGATTCCACGCCCTCCCAGTGGTCTCACAACCCTTCCAAATTTATGGGTTTTTTTCCTCAGAGTCACTGATGAATTTTAGCAGTTTAACACAGTCTCTTTTCCATGGTTTTTCCATAGCTGCAGCTCTTTCAGGGAATGTCTGACAGGAGCTTGTCCTCCCCGGCTCAGGCAGAGCCCAACGTCCCTGCCTGGTGCAGGGCTGGGGATGGGCAGCAATTAACTCAGATTTGTTAAAACCAGGGTTCCTCCACTCTCGCTTTCTGATTGATGATTTAAACTCTCCTCCGTTTATCCCTCTCCGTATCCCATTGTCCTCTCCTCGGGATGGGGGCTTTGTACAAACACCACTTTAATTACTTTTATAATTAATCAGCAGCCAGATCAGTGCTGAAATGCCTCTTGTTCTTCCTGAAATCTTTGCTGCTTTTTTTTTTTTTCCCCATGTATTACACACAACTTCTCATTAACTTTTTCAAGTCTAATTAAATTTCTCTCATCGTTCTTGCCTTGGCCCCTCCAGTATCACTCCTTGCTAATTCTCCTGGTGATATCAGTCTGGATGACATCATTAAAATCCCATGTTTTAGAGGGGAAAAAAATTACATTTTAGGAAATGCAGACTTATGGCAGCTTTTTTTCCTGATTATTTTTAAAGGAGGCTTTTTTCCTGCTTTGCTGAAAGTAAGTGGAAAAAAAATTTGTCATTATTAGAAATGCTGATTTCAGATGATTAAGGGAGTTTCAACAAAGTTGAAATATCATTACTGTGAATCATGAATTTTTAAAAAAAATTAGAAATTAGTATTTTAAATATATTATTTTACATTGAAAAATGAGAAGTTGTTGGCTCCTGAATTTCTGTGGTAAGGACAGGATACCTGCTAGAAAACATCACTGGCACTTGATCCCGGATCTAAATTATCTTCCTGGTGGCCTTTCCGTGACCTTAAAGAGCCAATTCCAAAGAATCTGTTATTAATGGGACATCTCTACAATCCTTTCCTTATATTTTTGCAATTCACTTCCATGAAAAGGCGTTTTCAGTCCTTATTTACAGGTAATTCCCGTCCTTATTTACCGATAATTCCCATCTTCCACAGCCTCTTTGCAGCTGTTTTGTCCCTCCCTGTTTTCTCTGGAATGATGTGCAGGGATTTAGTGGATGGGAATCGCAGGGATAAACCTCAAGCAGAGCTTTGGAAATGGACCCCCACCCCCGTGGACTCTTTGGGAGACAGAAGCCCATTTTTCCATCATGTCCTGGCTCCTCCAAGAGCCTCCATTTAAGGAAGTCTTGATTTACAATAATTCCTGCAACAGAATCCCAGGATGGCTTGGGTTGGAAAGGACCTTAAATCCCATCCACTCCCACGCCTCTGCCATGGGCAGGGACACCTCCCACTATCCCAGAGTGCTCCAAGCCCCGTCCAGCCTGGCCTGGGACACTTCCAGGGATCCAGGGGCAGCCCCAGCTGCTCTGGGAATTCTATTCCAGGGCCTCCCCACCCTCCCAGCCAGGAATTCCTTCCCAATATCCCACCTATCCCTGCCCTCTGGCAGTGGGAAGCCATTCTCTGTGTCCTGTCCCTCCATCCCTTGTCCCAGTCCCTCTCCAGCTCTCCTGGAGCCCCTTGAGGCCCTGGAAGGGGCTCTGAGCTCTCCCTGGAGCCTTCCCTTCTCCAGGTGAGCATTCCCAGCTCTCCCAGCCTATCTCCATAATAACCCCACACTGCAGGGAAAAGGAGCTGTGGTGGATTTGTGGTGGATTTCCATGCTGGAAAGGAATCTCTCATTCCTTGTGGAAGAGAGATTTAGCTCCTGCTGTAGAATCCACGACTCCGCCATTCCCGTTCCCGATCCCGCAGTGCCAAGGTCTGTAAATAGATTTAATGTGTTCTCCATGAGGTGTGAACACGGATACCCCTCCTCTCTGCTGGGATCCTCTCCCCTCTCTCTGCACAGCAATATCCAGCACTGGAAGTGTGGGAATTCCTGCCCCGAGCACATTCCATGCCTGCCTCCACCCGGAGTGGGACGCGCGGCCTTGTCCAGGTGCTGCTTCCAGGATGGAGGGAGAAGTTTGCACCCCCTGCCTCCCCTGCTGCAATCAGGGCTAAATCCACCCTGACTCCTTGATTTCTCTTTTTAAGGGTGAAGGAATTGATGTTTGTAGCATCAGAGAGGTTGTGGAATCCCTGGAAGTGTCCAAGGCCAGGTTAGACGGGGCTCGGAGCAATCTGGGATAGTGGGAAGTGTCCCTGTGTCCCTTCCCTTGGGCAGTGAACCAGGTGAGCTTTAACGTCCCTGCCAAGCCAAACCATTCCATCATTCTGTGATCCAGGGCCAGTGAGCTTGGAATCACAAACCTTGTGTGAAAGCGAAAAAAAAAACGGTTGGAAAACGAGGAATTTGAGGTGTTTGCTCCGTGCTGCACAGAGATCCAGCCTGGATTAGAGAGGAGCTGCTGCAGGAGGTTCAGAATTCAGCAGGATTAAAAGACATGGGGATCTTTAAACCCCTTTTCCGAAGGTTTGTTAACCCCATTGAGTCATTGTTAAATATTGGGATGAGGAGGAAACTGTTCCTCAATGGAAGTTGTTTTATCAGGGTTGACTGAAGAATTTCTCTCTCAACCGCTCGGATTTTTACTGAAATTCCCTGGGATGGGCACATTTTATGTGTGATTCTGTGTTTAAAAGCTTTGCCCAAAGGTCTCTTGTCACACCCACAAAATTATGGAGAATTCCAGTGGCGGGGGGGGGGGGCGGAATCAAATATTTCCTTTACATTTTATTTTCTTTTTAACACAAACTACAAGAAGTGCGATTTCTCTATTCAAATTTTGTCCCTTCCAGAGAACCACAACTCCCGTAATAGGAAATGAATGAGAGGGATGTCTCAGAGCATTCCTTTTCCCTTGACAAATTAATGGATGTTACAATGGATTTGGAGCAAAGGGAGAAAATGGCACCAATCCGAAATGAACCCTGAGGCTCAGCCATCAGAACCCCCCTGCCAAAATGGAAATATTCCCCATGGAGCCTTCTTATAAAGAGGAACGGGGGAGTCATCCCCTCAGAAGGATATTCCAGGCAAAAATTTGGCACTGCAAGAGCCAGAAGGATGAAAATTTCTCCGATTTCTGTGTGGTTGTGAGAGCTGCTGGAGAGGGGATTGAGCAGGAATATTTCAGGGTTGATGAAACCAAACTTTGACTGGAAGAAAGAGAAGGAAATTCCTCTGTGTTTTCCCACACCTTCAAAATCTGAGCCTGACGCTGTAGAATTCCGGCTTTGTTTTTTTCTGGGAATGCTGCTCTCCTTGGCTCCTGCTTTATGTTTCTCCTCCTCACATCAGGAATTTTGTGGTTTTTCCACTGAATTCAAGGGGTTCTCTGAGCTGGGAGTGTTGAGGGGACCCCAATCCCAGCTGGAATTGTGGGGCCTGTGGAGCAGGGTGTGATGTGTGAAGGGCTTTTCTGCTCAGTGCTGGTGTCCTCTGGAATCATGGAATGGTTCAGGTTGGAAAAGCCCTCTGAGATCTTTGACTCCAAGCATTCCCAGCACTGCCAAGGCCACCACTGCCACATCCTTTCCCTGTGGGAAAAATGTGAGGAGTCAGGAAGGAGTCAGGCTGCCTGATCCCCCTCCTGGTGCCCTGTATTTTGGAGCTTCACCCAGGGCTCTGTGGGACCTCGTGGATCTCTGGAGTTATCCCTGGATTTTGGAGCTTCACCCAGGGCTCTGTGGGACCTCGTGGATCTCTGGAGTTATCCCTGGATGGAGGCTCCCTCTGTCCGGGTGAAGCTTGTGCTCAGCTCCCACCTTTTCCAAGATATTCCGGTTGGTTTCCCATTTTAATTTGCCTGTTCTGCCTTCCCTGGGAATGCAGGGAGTCTCCTCCTGTCTTGCCTTTTCCTCCCCGTGGAGACTCTTATCCCATTTCCTCTACAATCAAGCTCAGCCCAGGGCATTTTTCCCAGTCCTTGAGGAATTTCTTTAGTCCTTTTCCACAGCAATTTTCCAACCTCCTTTTGGGAATGAAGGCCCAAGGTCTGGATCAGTGTTGGATTCCCAGCTCCACCTCTGCCAGCTCTCCGGAGAGAACAGTTTTTCCTCACCTATTTGGGCACATCTGGGGATCACCAAGGCCCAAATTTCCAGTTTTCCCGAGGTTTTTTTTTTGTGGTTTCCTCTGTTGCAATCACCAGGCCTTTGGCTTTGCTCACATCCAGGATTTGCCATGTTTTTTTTCTGGGAAAAGGACCCCCCTCACAGGGGCTCTTTGTGGCTTTGCAGGGCACTGGGCTCTCCCATTCCCTCTCCTGAGCATCATCCACGACAAACTGGTGTCCAGAGGGAGCCTTTCCCTTTTCCTGGCAATCTCAGGAATTTCCCTGGGAGCTGCAGAATGAAATCCATGCGCTGGATCAAAATCGCACCAGGGAAGTTTTTTGTAATTCAGTTTTCTAAGAAAACAAAGAGGAAACCCCTCCCAATCAGGAAATTATCTGGGACATCCCACATCTGCCACCGGGCACGGTGCAGGATTTTCCTGCTCTCAGCATTCCATGCAAACACCCGGGCGTATCCCAAGGAGCTCAGCCACCTCCTTTCCAAACCTCCCTGTCATCCCAGTGGGCAGGTTAATCCCATTTTTTGGCTTTTGGGATGCTGCCCCTCCCATCCAGGCAGTTCAGCCAAGCAGCCAGAGCTCCACACCTCATCTCCATAAATCCCTGTGCAGTTCATTCCTCAGGAAAGGCGGCGCGTGGGAACCTCGTGTGTGGCACAAGAGCTTGAACATTCCAAACCCTGCCTTTTAAAACCTCTTTCTGAAATCCCCTTCTCGCCGAAGCCGACCCTCAAAGCTCCCGTGGACAAACACGGGACAGAATTTCAAAGGAAAAGCTGGAAAAGTGTTGTTTTCCCTGTGGTTTTGGTGGCGGCTCAGAAGCGCCAGGATTTCCTGAGGCGCTGCTCCGGCGGCGTGTGATGGATGGGCTCACCCTGCGCGGTCTTGTCTCTCCTAAAGCTCCCGAAAGCTCCCCCGAAAACAAAGAAAAGAGAGAGGAGGTTTGGAACAAGGCAAACAGAACCGGAGCACAAAACACCCCTGCTCACACCCCGTTCCTGTTGATAAAGCCAGGTGTTAGGTAACGCTTCCATAAAGGAAAGCAAAAGGAATTTCCCTGGAGGCACAAATCACGGTGTTGATGCAGCCTCCCGAAATAGCTCCCGTTTTCCCAGAGCTCTGGCTCGGGATTGAGTGCCCGGGGCAGCCCTGGGCTTTGTCCCCTCGTTCGGCCCCGTTCTGACCCCTCTCATCCTTCCCCTGCAGAGCTGGAGCTCAGGAGAGCCGGGGGGGCTGCAGGGAACGCTCCCCTCCTGCTCCTCCCGGGCTGCTGAGCATCCCTGCTGTGGCCGTCGCTTTCCCAGGGATTTCTGAGTCCACAGGCATCCCTTGGAGTGTCGCTCGAAGTTATCTCTTCTAAGAACAATCCAGGGAATTGCCGAGGATGGGAGGTGCTTGCTGGGCTGGGGGCAGGGGCATCACATTTTGGCTTTTCCAGTGGGTGTCCCTCTCCTTTTTCACGGAGATTCCAGCTTTAACTGGAAAAATTCCAGCATTAACTGTGGCTGCATCCATCCTTCCATCCTCCCCCTGACCTGGAGCCCCTGGGCTGCCGGAGAGGTTGGTTTTTATTCAGCTCCAGCTTTACAAAGCCCCTCCAGGGGCTCCCACAGAGCTGGGCCGAGGTGCCCGAGCTTCCTGCTGTGCCACACCTGGGAAGGAGTTCCCTGGGAAGGGGAATTGTCAGGGTGGCACCAGCAAAGGGCAGAAATTGTTCCCACGTCAAGTCTCAAAGAGCTGCATTCCCTGTTCCCAGCTGGAATCTCCTCTGCTCTTTTCATCCCTGACTTCCTGCCGTGGCTCCTGCTGTGCAGAGAATCCCTGGAATGGGGATTGCCAGGGTTGCCAGGACAGCCTAGCACAGCCTCTCCATGTCCCAGCTGCTTCCTCGTGGAAACTCAGGGCTGGATGTGGAGCTGGGAGAGGCTTGGGAAAGATGTGTGGATAAAAGGATCAGGAAAAGAGTGAGTTTGTACTTAAAGGGGCTCCAGGAGAGCTGGAGAGGGACTTGGGACAAGGGATGGAGGGACAGGACACAGGGAATGGCTTCCCACTGCCAGAGGGCAGGGATAGATGGGATATTGGGAAGGAATTCCTGGCTGGGAGGGTGGGGAGGCCCTGGAATAGAATTCCCAGAGCAGCTGTGGCTGCCCCTGGATCCCTGGAAGTGTCCCAGGCCAGGTTGGACGGGGCTTGGAGCACCCTGGGACAGTGGGAGGTGTNTGGAATAGAAAGAGCAGCTGTGGCTGCCCCTGGATCCCTGGAAGTGTCCCAGGCCAGGTTGGACGGGGCTTGGAGCACCCTGGGACAGTGGGAGGTGTCCCTGCCATGGCAGGGGTGGGATGGGATGGGATTTAAGGTCCCACCCAACTTCAACCAGTCTGGGATTCTGGGATCACGTGTCTCATGCAGAGTTTGGAAGAAATGGAGCCAAACACAGCTCTGAGCTGTTTGAAAATCAAAGTTCCTCGTGTAGAAAACAGAGGGGCCAGGGGAGAATTTCCTGTGTGAGGAGCAGGCATTGAGAGCTTTGCTGGGATAAAAACCTCCCTGGAGTGACTTCCAAAGCACAGGAGGCACAAAGATGGGCTTGGAGATTCCCAAGGCTTTGGGAGGCACAGGAAGGAAGGGGCTTTGTGAGAGATACAGCAGCAGACGGAGCTGGTTTGTTTATAAAGTGATTTTTATCCTACTTTAACAGGATTCCTTGGCACCAGGGCAGGTTTGAGGAGAGCTGTGTGTCCTTCCTGGGATTCCCGCATCCCTGGGATGGTGAGGCTGTGGCAGTGGGAGGTGAGGAAGCTCCTGGAGGCTGGAAGTTGTCCCTTTTTGGTGGGGCAGGAACAAGAGGAGTCATCCCCACAGTGGGAGGTCACCCCTGGCTTTCCCAAAAAGGTGAGGACATCACAATCACAGGGATCAGTTTTCTCATGGATAACAAGGGGCAGGATGAGTGGAAACGGCCTCAGGTTGCACCAGAGGAGGTTTAGGTTGGAGATCAGGGAAAATTGCTTTTCCATAAGGATGGCCAGGCATTGGAGAGGCTGCCCAGGGCAGTGCTGGAGTTCTTATCCCTCCAGGGATTTAAATCCCTGTGGATGTGGCACAGGAGGCATGGGGCAGGGGTGGCCTTGGCAGGGCTGGGGAAGGGTTGGACTCCATGGGCTCAGAGGGCTTTTCCACCCTTAATAATTCCATGATTCCGTGATTGCAGCACACGGCAGTGCAGAACGCGGCGCTCTGGTGCTCTGGAATGTGCACCCAGCAGGGATTTTTTGGGATTTGGTGCTTCCACCACCAAATATCTGCTCAGTTTGGGTTCCTGTCCATGTTTGGTGTTTGGCTCATCCCAATCCCAGTTCCTGGGGGCTGTGGAGATCCATATCCACTGTCTTCCCAGAAACACATCCCTGGAGGCTTCTCCATGGCTGCTTTGCAGGGATTGCCATCTGGGAACTCTGGATCCCTGCTTTTCATCCCAGAGGGTGACCTTGAGTTTTCCAGGCTGGTGGGAAAGACGGGAAGGGAGGTCCAGGTCCCTCCGTGGTGCCAGTGACTCGTGTGGCACTGCCCCAGACGTGGGCTCTGGGCGTGGGGTTCTCCCAGGAGCTGCAGCTCCTGCTCCCTGGGGGAGCCTGGGAATGCGCTCGTGCTCAGGGAATGGAGGTGGCTTCCAGGGGATGGAATGTGGGGTCACGGAACAGCTGGAAAAGCCTAAGTCGAAACGGGAATCGTAAATCAATCCTGGTGTCAGCTCTATGGAATTGGCTGGTTTAGGTCCTGGATTTATATTTATGGAATGGTTTGGGTTGGAAGGGAACTCAAAGATCTTCCAGAAAACCGAGTTTCAGGAAATCTCTTTTTCCTGGGATGTTGTTCAGCTTTTTCTCTGTTGACTGGAGATCCCAAAAATAGCGAGGAAACAAAGGGATGGGCAAACCCCGGTGGATTTCGGGGAAAAGGTGCGGAAAACATGGACATGTGGGAGCCTGGGAATGCTGAAGTGCTGCTGAAGGTCCCTTTGTTCTCTGATGACAGAGGGATCTGCCAGCCTTGGCTCCGCTGGCAGCTTCACCCTGTCATTAAAAATCAATTAGTGTGTTTAGCAATTATCTAATTAACTCACCAAAGCTATCGTGGTAGATTCATATCCAAACAGGCCTCCAAATTGTGTGTATTCCTAATAATGCAAACGAGGCCTTTGTTGCTCCTGGAAGTTGGAATTAAGGGGAGCGCGTGACGTTTTTGTTAATTGGGCCTGTGCCTAATTGACTTGGGATCTCCAAATAGCCAAGTGGGAGCGTGGAAACTTTCCTGGGAACACCACTGAGGAAGTTTTCCATGGGTAGGGCTTGCTCCCTGCAGCTCAAGCGTGAGGAGTAGTGGGAAGTGATCCCAAAACCAGTGTCGGCTGCTGGGGGAGTTCCTGCGGTTTGGGAGGCCTTGGGATGATTCCTTGGTGGCCCAAAGGACCAAGCACCAGGTTTGGGATAAGGTATCCATTGTCCCCATGGCTGGTGCAGCTCCTGGATCTGCCACTTCCCACTGCTTCCCGTGAGCTGGGACTGCTGGGACACCTCAGATCCTGGGACAGCTCTGGGCTCCTCCTGGCAGGAAGGACATGGAGGGGCTGGCGCTGGGAAGGGAAGGGAGCTGGGAAGGGGCTGGAGCAGCAGGAGCAGCTGAGGGAGCTGGGAAAGGGGCTCAGCCTGGAGCAAAGGAGGCTCAGGGGGGCCCTTCTGGCTCTGCACAAGTCCCTGACAGGAGGGGGCAGCCAGGATTTGGGATTTGGGATCTGCTCCCAGGGAACAGGAAGAGGAGGAGAGGGAACGGCCTCAGGCTGTGCCAGGGGAGGCTCAGGTTGGACACCAGCAGGAATTTCCTCATGGAAAGGGTGGTCAGGCCTTGGAACTGCGCAGGGAGGTTTGGAGTTCCCATCCCTGGAGGTGCCCAAGGAATTCCTGGCTGTGGCACTCAGGGCTCTGGGCTGGTTGAAAAGGTGTTGATCCACCAAAGGTTGGACTTGTTGAGCCATCCAGGAAGAGGTGGGAGGGATCACATTCCAATACTTTATTTTGGAGAAGGAAGTGGAGGTTTCTGGCTTTGATCCTGATCCCCAGGACAAACGGGCTGGGAATAGGGAGGCAGAAGGTGCCTGACCATGGAATACAGAGGTCACAGGCTGGAGGAAGGGTATGGAAGGATGTGGAAGGGTATGGAAGGATGTGGAAGGGTATGGAAGGATATGGAAGGGTATGGAAGAATAAAAAGTGCAGAAAATGGGAAAAAAAAAATCCCCAAAAACAACCCTTAAAAGCCAAGGGAATAAAACACCCATGACCTTCCATAAGGCAGAGTCAAATAAAGTCAGGACTGAGAGGTAAAATCCTGTGGGAAACGAGGCCAAATGAGAAAAAGGAGTTCAGGGAAGTTGGCAGCTCTTGGAAAATGCTGTTAAGAGCACAGGAAAAATCCATCCCAATGCAGGGGAGCTGCAGGAAGGGCGGTGAGAGGGCTCTTTACTGACTTGGAGCAAAAAGGGATTGTACAAGGAGCAAAACAGGGATCAGATCCTGAGAAACTCAGCTTGGGAGGTGCTGCCAGGACAGAGGGAAAGCAGGAAGGCAAAAGCAGAAACCCAGGGTCAAGGAGAAGACCCTCAGCTGCCAGAAGAGATCCAGGAAACCTCTGGATCCTGAGTTGGGATCCAGAGGGGACTCCCAGCTGGTCCTTCAGTGGTGGCTCAAGAGCCAAGTGCTTCTTGTCCTGCTGGAAACAGCAACGGGCAGGGCTGGAAGAGGGAAGAGATGTAAATGAAGTGTTTCCCTGAGGTGAGTGGTGTTGGATCCGGATGGGCTGATGGAATCGCAGAATCCTGGGGGCTGGAAAAGGCCTCTGAGGTTGTTGAGTCCGCCACCACTGCCCAGGCCACCACTGCCCCATGTCCCCAAGTGCCACATCCACAGGGATTTTAAATCCCTCNACGTGGAGTTCTACATCCAACTTTGAGTTCTGCATCCAGCCTTGGGTTCTACATCCAACCCTGAGTTCCACATGCAACCTGGAGTTCCACATCCAGCCTTGAGTNCTGTCCCTGCCATGCCAGGGGGATGTGGAGCTGGGAGGAGGCAGTGGAGGAGCAAACAGGGGCTGAGTTCTGCATCCAACCTGGAGTTCTGCATCCTTCCCTGAGTTCTGCATCCAGCCTCAAGTTCTGCATCCAACCCTGAGTTCCACATCCAGCCTTGAGTTCTGCATCCAGCCTTAGGTTCTACATCCAACCCTGAGTTCCACATCCAACCTTGAGTTCCTTATCCAGCCCTGAGTTCCACATCCAGCCTTGAGTTCTGCATCCAACCTGGAGTTCCACATCCAAGCCTGAGTTCCACATCCAAGCCTGAGTTCCACATCCAACCCTGAGTTCCGCATCCACCCTGGAGTTCCGCATCCACCCTGGAGTTCCGCATCCACCCTTGCTCTTCTCCTCCTCGGTGTCTCGGCGCGGGTCCCGTGGCTTTGTTGTTGGGTGGTTTGAAGAAGAGACCTCAGCCTCTTGGAGCTCCTGTTCTCCAGCTCCAGGAGTGGCTCAATTCAGAGCAGAAATTCGTGTGCAGCCCAATTTCATAGAGTCATGGAATATCCTGGTCTCCACAGGGTTCATGGAGTCCAGCTCCTGGCCCTGCACAGACCCCCCAACAACCCCGCGCTGTTCATCCCTGGGAGCGTTGTCCAAAGGCTCCTGGAGCTCTGGCAGCCTTGGGGCCGTGCCAACTCCCTGAGGAGCCTGGTCAGTGCCCACCACCCACCTTTTCCCGATATTTTATTCCCTCCCTTCCCTGGTTGCCATTCCTTGATGTGACAGCAGCACACACAGCCCCAGCATTTTGCAGCAACGTGCCCAAGTGATTTCACCCTCGGTAAATCCTCCTCTTGCTGCCCCAAGACCCCAAAAAAACGCTGCTGAGCTGAAGAGGAGACACCTCTGGGCCGAGCAGGCGCCTCACTTTTCTCCGTGGCCGTGTGAACGCCCCTGATTTTCTTGGCCGGTGCTGTCGCGGGGAGCTTTGCAAATCGGAGCTGAAATCAGGGGGTGATGTTAAACCTGCAGAGGAGAACAGGCAGCTGCTCTGCCTCTTTATTGCTGATTTCATCTGTTCTGCCGTGGCCCGGTGCTCGCCCAAGTGTGTGATTTATTCATGGAAGGCGCTGTCACAGCCCGGGGCTGGCACAATAAAGCCCTGACAAGGCAGTGCCAAGAGCCATTAGGAAGAGAGAACAATAATGGAGACACAAAGTATTTACAGAGCAAGTTGTCTTTAATTTAAAATCCTTTACTGAGGCTTGATGATAATTACATCACTTTCCAGAGCTCCAGTGCTGACAGGGTTCCTGCTTTGCACGTCGGGATGGAAAAAGCTGCAATAATTGAAATCTCCCTGAGGAAGCTGCAACAAATTCCTGGCATTTTAAGGTCATGGAAGCACTCATGGATTGCTGCTAAGAGCCAGGATTTTCTTCATGTTAGTGCCAGACTGGCAGAGGAGTTGGCATGCCAGGTACATCCTTCATGTGGTTGTTGGGATGGATCCTGATCCATGGTTTTGCTTCCTTCTCTTCCTGCTCCTTCCCTCTCCTTCCCCATCCAGAGGCATTTATGGAGAGGTTTAAAATATCTGGTTTTTATCTATAATTTGGTTTTGCTTCCATGGGAAGGAGTGAGGCACTAAGGAGGGAATGGAGAGGTGATTTAAAGCCTGAAAATCCCCTGGAATTCCCAAAATTTGGAGTGCTGCTCCCTCACCCCTCCTTGGCTGCAGCTGCCTCCCCACACAGATCATGTGAGGAGATTCCAAGTGCCAGGGGTGTCTCTGTGGATCCAGTGTAATCCAAGAGGATAAAACATTCCCATCAAACTGCCCAGGGGCAGCGGGAGGGACAGGGCAGTTCATCCTCCTTCCTTTGCTTCCCAATCCACCAATGGATATTTGGGAAGGCAGCCATGCAAATCCTGCTTTCCAGTAAATGGGAAGTGGCAGATGAGGGGTCTTCATAACCCCCTTTTCCCTCTCCCATGGATCCCGTGGCAGGATGTTCCCACAGATCCCACTGGCACACTCCCTTTCACTCTCATTTGCATCTCCCATTTTTGGGATTCCCTGTTCCAGAACAGCTTTCCCACGCAGAAATCCCTGTGCTCCCTATACCCGTGATGGGATGGGAAGCCCCAGGGAAGGGGCATGGATTATGCAATGGGAATTTTGGGAACTGCTGCCCATGGGCATGACTTTTCCCCACTGCGACACCTCCCACGCTGTGCAGATCCCTTGGGAATCCAGACTCATTTATTATTTGGGACATTATTTATTATTTGCTGGACAAGGACATCAGGCACAGGACACGACAGGAAAACTGTGGTGCCTGTGGGACATCAGTGACACCTCCCTGGGATAAAGGAGCTGGCACTGATCCCTTTGGGAAAGGGCATTCCCCACAACTGGGGTTGCTTTTTGGCAGGAGCCCTTCATTCCTCTCTGCCATCCTGATTCCTGTAGGGAATAAAGGTGTTTGCTGCTGTTGAGGGGCTGCCTGCACTGTCAGTGCTCGCAGGGGGAAATAATTCCTTGTTCTGCCTGATTCCCATAAAATCCTGGCCAGCTGGGAATGACTGAGTGCTCCATGTCCACAACAGGAGTCCTGGAGAAATGCAGGGAGCTTTGCAAAGCCAGACCTCGGCACGGCCCAGGCTGGGTTAAAGCTGGGCCCAACAAAGCAAGGCCCAGACACAGAGAGGGGGTGGGGCCCTGGCATCCAAAAATTCCCAAATCCTGGGCTGATCCCACAGCGTGGGCAGCTGGAAAGGGGAGATTCTGCCCCTCTGCCCCCTTCAGGTGAGACCCCACCTGCAGAGCTGCTCCAGCCCTGGGATCCAGCACAGGGAGGACCTGGAGCTGCTGGAGAGAGCCCAGAGGAGCCACGGAGCTGCTCCAGGGCTGGAGCCCCTCTGGAGCCAGGCTGGGGGAGGTGGGAATGTTCCCCTGGAGAAGGGAAGGATCCCGGGAGAGCTCAGAGCCCCTTCCAGGGCCTAAAGGGGCTCCAGGAGGTCTGGGGAGGGACTGGGACAAGGGATGGAGGGACAGGACACAGGGAATGGCTTCCCACTGCCAGAGGGCAGGGATGGATGGGATATTGGGAAGGAATTCCTGGCTGGGAGGGTGGGGAGGCCCTGGAATAGAATTCCCAGAGCAGCTGTGGCTGCCCCTGGATCCCTGGCAGTGTCCAAGGCCAGGTTGGACGGGGCCTGGAGCACCCTGGGATAGTGGGAGGTGTCCCTGCCATGGCAGGGGTGGGATGGGATGGGATTGAAGGTCCTTTCCAACCCAAACCGTTCTGGAATTCTGTGGTGAAGAAGAGCGCTTGTGCAGAAAAGCGGGAATGGATATTGAGCATGGAATTTTTCCCTCAGTTCACTAAAGCTGTGATTCCTCCTGCTCCAGCTGTATCCTTGGAATGAAACAACCCTCACCAAGGTATGAAAAGCAAATGTTCTGCCTACAAAGCCTGGCAGAGTCCTGTGGTGAAAGGGTTAATTCCAGCAGCTATCCCAAAGCTGTTCCCTTACATTTCCTCTATTTTACGTCATTTTCCAGCCAATTTTTGGAGCGAATGGAAGGGAACTCCCGAGGATCCCAGAGGCGAGTGCAGTTGCAGGGCTCTGACGACTGAGAGCAGCAGATCCTTGGCTCAGCACCTCCTCCCAGCAGCCTCCGGAGAGGAGGACGAGGAGCAGCCTCACACCCGGATTTCCATTCCCTATAACTTTGCTCCGTCTTTATTTCACTGGGATCTCAGCTGGAAGGAATTGTTGGGGACCCTGGATAACGCATTTGTGGTGTGCAGGGAAAGGAGAAGGAGGAGGGAATCTGTAAATCCAGCAGTGTGCTTTAATTAGCAGCCAGCCTAATGAATGTCATCCTCTTGGAAGCAAATCCCATCCTGAGGCTCCAAGTGGGAATGCACCTTGTGTTTGTGGGCCCTTCCTGAAAGGTTCCAGGGTCCTTTTGTTGGAAATTCTAACACTCTTCTCCAAAGGGAAGCTCCTGTCCTTTAAAGAGGATTTCTGGGATATCCGGCAGATTTTGTCTCACTTCCTGCTCAGAGCTCCAAGCTGGAAATGCTCAGGGATGGGAATTTATCTTGGATGGATCTTTGGGCTGATCCATATTGTTATTCCTCTGTTTTAATAACCTTTGGTTAATATTTCCTTTGGATTTTCATCAGCTTCTTATGATTGAATCACTTTTATGTAACATTCCCTAGGATTTTCCAACAGCTGACATGGAAAAGGAGATGTGAACACCTGGATGACCCTGCTTGGTCTGCCAGGATTGGAAAAGATGTTGGGGATGATTGTTTCATGGATAACAAATCCATTTGAACATCAAGAATTCCTACTTTTCCATGCAAAATGGAAGAGTGAACCAGGTGAGGACACTGGGAAAAACGAGTGGTTGGAAGTTCAGGCACAAAAGGTCTTGGAAATTCAGGAAGATGCTCCTGAGAGGAGCTCAAAATCTTTATAGGGGTAGAAAAATCCACTTGGATTTTTTTATGGAATGTTGGGAGGGTTGGGAATTGTCCCTTTGGAATATTGTGTGACCAGGTCAGGTGTTCTCCCCAGCTGGGTCACGGCCACCTCGCTCCTGGCAGTGGTGGGAGGAGATGGAAGCCAAATTTTAGGAAAAGTGAAGTCCTTTTCCCTTTCCCTTCTTTCCCTTTCCCTTCTTTCCCTTTCCCTTCTTTCCCTTTCCCTTCTTTCCCTTTCCCTTCTTTTCCTTTCCCTTCTTTCCCTTTCCCTTCTTTCCCTTTCCCTTCTTTCCCTTTCCCTTTCCCTTCTTTCCCTTTCCCTCAGCACCTGCTTGAGGTCTGCAGCATCTCCTGCTTTGGGGGGGCTCCAGCAGAGATTTCCTCTGGAGATTATTCCCATTTTCCAGGGAGAGGCAGCACTTTGCTGTCCTAGGGATGCACCAAAACCAGGCCAGGAGTGAGTGATCCAACAAAAAACAGGCAAACCAGGAAAATATTCCCACTTCTCCCGGGAGAACTCCCTGTGCCTCCTCTCTGAGCTTGGAGATCCTGTGGTCCTCACCCTCCCACCTCCCTGTCCTGCTCCCAGGGCTCGGTGGGAATACAAGGAAAAGAAGTGTCCACCTCCCCCTGCGAAGATGGAGAGGTGGGAAAATGTAAAAAAGGGGGGAAAAGGGAAACAACGGGGTGTTTCTGGCCATGGATGTCACCTCCAAAGGCATGGAATTGCAGGTGACGGAGCTGTCCCTGTTCCTCAGCTCTGTCTGCCCTGAGGTGGGATGGGGGTGGGATAATGCTGGGATAGGGTTGGGATAACGGTGGGGTGGGGGTGGGATGATGTTGGGATGACAATGGAATGGGGTTGGGATGATGGTGGGATGACATTGGGATGGGATTGGAGTGGGGTTGGGATGATGATGGGATGGGGTTGGGATGAGATTGGGATGACAGAGGAATAGCGTTGGGATGACAATGGAATGGGGTTGGGATGATGCTGGGATGGGGTTGGGATGGGGTTGGGATAATGGTGGGGTGGGGTTGAGATGGGATTGGGATGATGATGGGATAGGATTGCGATGGGGTGGGGATTCCAATGGAATGGGGTTGGGATGATGACGGGATGGGGTTGGGATGACAATGGGGTGGAACTGGGATGGGGTTGGGATGATGGGATAGGGTTTGGATGGCAATGGCATAGGATTGGGGTAACAATGGGATGGGATTGGGATAGCAAGGGGATGAGATTGGGATAGCAATGGGATGAGATTGGGATAGCAATGGGATGGGATGGGGATAACAGTGGGATGGGGTTGGGATAACAATGGGATGGGATTGGGATAGCAATGGGATGAGATTGGGATAGCAATGGGATGGGATGGGGATAACGGTGGGGTGGGGTTGGGATAACAGTGGGATAGGGTTGGGATAACACTGGGATGGGGTTGGGGTGATGGGATAGGGTTTGGATGGCAATGGCATAGGATTGGGGTAACAATGGGATGGGATTGGGATAACAGTGGGATGGGATTGGGATAACAATGGGATAGGATTGGGATGACACCAGGCTGGCACTGTGGCCGGGCCAGCTGCGCTCCCTGCTCACGTCTGAACTTCCACATCTGAAATGAATCCCTGCCTCCAGTGCTTCCCACCCTGATTATTTCCCTGGGAATTCTGCCTGTCCTGCTGTAGCTTCCCTCAGTTCCTTCCCAGATTTTTACAACCTCCTGCTTTTCATCTGGGAACGTCGCCCCCTTGAAAGGACTTCTCTGGGAAGGGTTTTCTCCAGCCACTGTTCCCAACAAGCACGGGGTGTTGAGAGCTTCCAAAATCCTGCTGGGAATGTGGCGTTAATTTTGATCCTCATGGATGCCAGAGAGTTGTGTGGCTTTTCCAGACAATGCTGGGAATAACAAAGCTTTTGTTCGTTCTTCCCACAAGGGAAAAAAAAAGGGAACTTGGTTTCTGCTGATGGGAAGGGAATGGCAATGGAGGCACTGGTGGAGAGGCTGCAGCTCCACTTCCAGGGATTTTCCAGAGCTCAAAATAGAGGAGAAGGTGAGGGAGGAGATCCGAGGGCAGCGGGAATGTCCTGCTTCCCATAGATTTGTAGTGTGGGTGTGGGGCTGCATTTCCAGGATTTGAGAAGGGAAAATGCATCAAATTTGGGAGGATGCTGCAGTTGGAGAAGTTCCTGTAACAAAATGTAGGAGTTCAGCTGAGGAAAGATTCCATTGCCACAGGAAATTATAATTTTTGGGAGATGATGAGGGAGAGGGTTTTTCCAGGAGTTTGCTCAGCTGATGTTCTCCTGGTGTTTCCTTCTTGAAAAATAAATCCCAGAATCCCAGACTGGTTTGGGTTGGAAGAGACCACCCTGTGCATCCCTGGGAGCGTTGTCCAAAGGCTCCTGGAGCTCTGGCAGCCTTGGGAATGTTCCCATTCCCTGGGGAGCCTGGTCAGTGCCCAGCACCCTCTGGGAAAGGACCTTTTCCTAAAATTCCACCTAAATCTCCCCGGGCACAGCTCCAGCCATGAAGATTCCCTGCAGCCGAGCCGGAATCACACGAGGAGAGGGATGAAGCTCGTGGTTGGTTCCTGAGGAAAAGGAGCACTGGGTAAATTCCATGAAAATGCTGAATTTTCAGACTCTGGATGCTGTCCTCTCCATCCATGTCCATCCTTCCTGTTGTGATGCTGGAAATGTTTGGGATTTAATCCCTTCCTTGCTAAAATAAAAGGTGGATGAGGAAGAAAAACAGCTCTAAAAAAAAGGAGTGGGAAGGGTTTTGGCAGGAAAAGAGGGAGGAGGAAGGAAGTTCCTGCCTGCTTGGAAAGTCGGGACGTGAGCAATTAGCACTGGTGGAAATGAGGGGATGGCGAACGAGGAAATCACTTCTGAGGTGTCCCAGGGATGGGCCCTTCTCCAAGAAAGACTTTTTATGGCAGTAGTTTTGTCTTTGGATTGGGAGAAAAACACGGAAAGCACTTCCAAGCAGAAACATTGGAAACGTTAAAAGAACACGGAGCCAATTTTGTGGAAATCTCAATTATTTTCTTTTTGTAGATTAGAAATTCACCCGAGGGGCTGCTCTGATGCCTGGAAAAGTCACTGGGAGATTTTCCATGAGCCCTCTGCAGAGCTGGATCAGCTTTCGGCTCTCTTTAAGCTTTGCTGGTTTTGAGCTCTGCCAAAGTCGGATTTCTACATTGGGAGATTGTCCCTTGGGAATTACATCTCGGTGTTAATTTTCCGCAGGGATTTTGGGGTGAAAAAAGAATATCCAAGCACCTAAAAATCAAATCTAAACATTTCTGAGTAATGCCAGGTAGGGGCCTTGTTTCAGTCCAGGTCTGGATTGCACATTTGATCCTGGGAAAAGATTTGGGACAAAAAGCTCCTCTCTGGAAGCAGGAATTGCTTCCCCAGAAGTTGTCCCATGTTATTTAATGGCTGCTGGTCTTGAATTTTGGGAATGAATTGTCGGATTTTTGTCTCCAGCCACAGAGAAGAATATTTCTGAGTCCTGCTTTTGTCTGTATTGAGGGATTATAGGATATTTTCAGGAGGAATTTCCTCATGGAAAGGGGGGTCAGGCCTTGGAACTGCCCAGGGAGGTTTGGAGTCCCCATCCCTGGAGGTGCCCAAGGAATTCCTGGCCGGGGCACTCAGAGCTCTGGGCTGGGGACAGGGTGGGGATGGGCACAGCTGGGACTCCATGGGCTGGGAGGGCTTTTCCAACCTCAGGGATCCTGGGATTTTTGCCCTTAATGAGGAGATTTGTTTTATTTCTCAATGTTTGTGTTAGGGTGGAGTTTAGGGATTTATCCACTTTAGGGCTCTGCCGTGGTGGGAGACGTGGGAGTGCCCATGGAGTCACTCCTTGTCCTGGGAGTGTGAGAAAGGACCAGGCTTTTAGGGATGGGTTGGATGAGCACAATTTTCACAGTAAATAAAGATCCAGGGATACTTTTGCCATCTTTGTGCCAGGAGGTCCAAAAACTCTTTGCACACAGGGATTTTGTAGAATTCCAGACTGGTTTGGGTGGGAAGGGACCTTAAATCCCATCCCATCCCACCCCTGCCATGGGCAGGGACACCTCCCACTGTCCCAGGGTGCTCCAAGCCCCGTCCAGCCTGGCCTTGGACACTTCCGGGGATCCAGGGGCAGCCACAGCTGCTCTGGGAATCCTATTCCAGGAATTCCTTCCCAATATCCCATCTAACCCTGCCCTCCATCTCCAGGCCATTCCCTCCTGTGCTCCCACTCCATGCCCTTGTGGAAATGCAGGATTTCTGGGTGGCTTCTCCTGGTCAGCACTAAATCCATTCCTGGGTTTGTTTGGTTTTTTTTTAATGGCTCCATTTTGAAGTCACTGACCCCATTAAAAAAATCTGTAGGAACAAATGGCAAAAGCAAATAGGAAAAAAAAAACCCCCACAGTGGGAATTAGTGACCTGCTTGAAAAAGGTGGGGAAGTGAAATATTGAAAAGGCTGAATATTGAAGTGCAGATCCGATAAACACTAATTGTTAATGCAGGGGAAAAAAAATTCCATTAAAATCCCATTAGATGCCTGCCATTTTTCCTGCACCTGTTTGAAGAAAACTCTCTCCTGATCCCCTGCCCAGTGGGAGCAGCACTTCCATGGTTTGATTTCCACCTCAAAGGAATCTCCACATCAAAGGTCAAAATCATCAATAGTTAACCAAAGTAATTAATTAACTCTTGGGATCACTGCTGGAGCCCAATTTCAACATCATTTTTCTTTCATTCCCCTCATGTCCCACCACCTTGATCAACTTTTTTTTTACAACTTCTGGGCTCGAAGACATTTAATGGCGCTTTTATTGTTGTGTTCTGAGTTAATTATACAGCAAAGCAGGTTTATCTCTTCGATATTAAATCTAGCAAGTGCTCTTTGAACAATCAATTGATATTTAATTACAGCAGAGAAGCTGCCCTATTAAATCTAAATTAAATGCTCATTGAAGGCCATTAAAGTGTTACCAGACCATCAAATAGCAAATGCAATCCAAGGCAGCATCAACCCTCCTGTGCTTGCTTTTCCAGGGCTGCTTTGGGAACCGAGTGGAAAAACTGACCTCAGATGGCATTTCCTGGAATTTTTGGGGAATTCTGAAGTGAAATTCCCTTCTCCAAGTTTGTTTTCTTGAATGAAAGGTAGAAACAACTTTGAACCATTTCTTGTGTCTTCCAGGCTTGTTGGAATTGTTTCAAAGGGAAGGGTTTGGGAGGAGCTCAAAGTGGAGCATGGAAAAGGCAGGAGGCACCAGGGATAATCATGGAATCATGGAGTGGTTGGGGTGGGAAGGGACCCTAAATCCCATCCCATCCCATCCCACCCCTGCCCTGGGCAGGGACACCTCCCACTATCCCAGGGTGCTCCAAGCCCCGTCCAGCCTGGCCTGGGACACTTCCAGGGATCCAGGGGCAGCCACAGCTTCTCTGGGAATTCTATTCCAGGGCCTTCCCACTCTCCCAGCCAGGAATTCCTTCCCAGTTCCCAGCCTCAACCAACTCTTTCAGTGTGAAGCCATTCCCTGTGTCCTGTCCCTCCATCCCTTGGAAATCCTCTACTTCCATCTGTCCTGCAGCTCCTTCAGGTCCTGGAAGGTCACACTGTGTTCACCCCAAAGCTTCTCCTCTCCAGGCTGGACAATCCCAGCTCTCCCAGACTTTCCCAGAGCAGAGCTGCTCCATCCCTCTGCTCATCCTGGAGCCTCTGGACTGGTTCCAGCAGCTCCAGGTCCTCCCTGTTCCAACCATTTTTGGGCTCCTGTGCCCCCAGACCGTCAGACTCTGTCTCACCCTCGTTGTCCCTGCAGCACCTGGACCTTCCCCTCCATCCCAGCCAGGATGTGCCGGTCCACGCCCTTTCTCCTGCCTTTTTTCCTGCCACATCTCAGCCAAGAAATCAGCAGCATTCCCAGTCAATCCCGCTGGCTCCCGGGGAGATGGATGGGATTTGTTGTGGAGCTGGATTTTATAAATAATGCCTTGACTTTGAGTAAGAAATGATTGGGCAGGAGCTGCCTTGGTGTCGGGTTGGATGGAGGGAATGCCAGGGGGAGGTGGTTCCCCAGGACAGATCCATCCTCGGGATCCTTGGCAGCAAAGCTGGAAAGAACTGCACAACAAATGTTCTCCTTATCCTGCCTGGAAATGCCGTGTTCCAAACCTGGATTTACCCCATCCCCAGTGCCCAGTCTGTAGGCTGTTGGAGTCCTCTGCTCTCACCTTGCCTTTCCTCACCTCAGAAATGTCTCTCAAAATTAACAGCAGAGACCTGGAGATAAAAAATGTGCCAGGGATGTAAGGAAAGAACCTGATCCAGGCACCGTCCCAGTGAGTTTGTCTGGAAAATTCAGCTTCCAAGGAGCACACTTCCATCCTCAGACGTTGCTGTGGGGCTGGCTCTCCATGGAACACGTCCAGTCATTCCCTTCCTGATGGGTTTTATGGATACACTTGATTTATCCCTAGAAACATGAGGTTTCCCAGAGATTCTGTGGCTGCCCCTGGATCCCTGGAAGTGCCCAAGGCCAGGTTGGAGCACCCGGGGATAGTGGGAGGTGTCCCTGCCCACGGAAAGGGGATGGAATGGGATGGGATTTAAGGTCCCTTCCAACCCAAACCACTCTGGGATTCTGGGATCAGAACTTTGCTGTGCCAGGTATGTGTGAGCAGCCATAATGCAACAAAACCAGGAAAATAGGAATTTTTTGGATTGAGGTGGCTCAGAAAGTTTGGAGAGTGGCAGCAACAAGAAACGAAATCCACACTTCAGTACAAATTTCCTTTATCCTGATTTATTCCAAGTGTGGATTGCTCCAAGTTGCAGCCTCTTCCCTGAGGCCACTGTGAGGCAAATTGAACACCCCAGCAAGAGCAGTTTCCAGGCCTGTGGCCTTCCCCAGGGATTCCAGCTTGGGAATTGTGCTGAGCTGTTGGGATGATTTGGAAAATCTGCTCATGGTTCCCTTGCAAATGCATCAGAGATTCCCGGAGCTTTGCTAACTGATTGTTGCAACAATAATCGTTGTGGTGCGTTATCCCAAAGTGTTTGTTTTATCCTAATTGTTCTGACCTTCTTCATCTGTGTTTGATGAGGTTTCTGTGCATAATTAAAAGGCCCTCCAGGAAAAGGGGGAGAAAAAAAAAAAAGAAGTAGTCATCAAATTAATCTATAGGACAAATAAAGGCTGATCATCCCTATCACCTTAATTCATTCCAAATCCAGCCTTTAGGATTTTCCCTGCATTAGTGTGAGCTAATTAGGAGCACTTTAATCTGTTATTAAGATGCACAAAGATTTTTTATCCCCATCCTGGAGCTGAAATTTTTTATTTCCTTGTATTTTAAGGCAGTGCTTTCTTTAGGAAAACACAGAGCACTGTGAGGGCAGGATCCTCTCTGCTGGATCCTCCCAGCTTGGGAAAACCACTGGATACAAGCAGAGGGACTCTGGGCAGTGCTGGACACCCCACTGTTCTTTCTGGGATTGGGAATGAGCCTGGAGGGAAATATTTTGTTAATTTGTTATTAAAACAACGGTGCTGCTTCCAGTGAGGGGAAATGTGGTTTGAAATCACCCCCTCACGATGTCAGGGTTGAAGGGGCAGGGATAGCTAGGATATTGGGAAGGAATTCCTGGCTGTGAGGATGGTGAGGGGCTGGGATAGAATTCCCAGAGCAGCTGTGGCTGCCCCTGGATCCCTGGAAGTGCCCAAGGCCAGGTTGGACGGGGTTGGAGCACCCTGGGATAGCGGGAGGTGTCCCTGCCCACAGGGATGAGTTTTAAGGTCCTTCCCAACCCAGACCATTCTGGAATTCTGGGATCCCCATTCCCAAGGCTTCCCAGGCCTCCAGGCAGGTGTGACGTGGGACAGGGATGTTCCCTGCACCTCCTGGGAAGCAGCCAAGGGAAAGGTGGAATCTGTGGAGATCAGAGGGACACGGGAGGACGGGAGAGCTGAGGAGTCCCACCAGAGCAAGAGAGGAGCCTGGAGGCTCTTCCCATCCCAAAACCTTGGGAAGTTGCTGTGCCTTGCCCTGCATCCCCCTGGATTCGTGGACATTACTGGTTTATCGGGAGTTTGACTGGATCCTGACTATTGATTATTTTAATATCAATTTATAGCTACATGAAGTGATGATTTCGTCACCACTCCTGGGGATGCTGTTCCTTACAATAAAAAGAGGGATTTGGGGGCTTTATTTTCCTTTTTCCCTTGCCCACTTTAACCAGGAACCAACACAATTGGACATTCCCGAGGTTCCGAGAGCTCTGGATTTTATGGAGATTTTCAATCCGTACTTCCAATTAAGCAAACTAACCCCAAAATAAAAACTGATTTGAAGTCTTCAAAGCTGGCATCAAATCTGCCTGGATTGGTGCTTCTGTCCTCGAGTGACAGAGGAATTTTGGTTGTGCCACCCTGTCCAGGTGGTTCCAAATTAAACGGATTAATTTCCCTGCGTTAATCACTAAATAATTGCACCAGCTCTTGCAGCCCCAGCAAAGGGGATTCCTGTGGGCAAAAATTAAATGTTTTTAGGGAATTAAAACCCCCAAAGAGTTGGAATAGTCCTGAACATCCTGGGTTGTCCCTTCCTTTCTGTTTTGCTCAGACTTGAGTGGTTTGGGGTGAAAAGTGTTTTATTTTCTCTCTTGTAGACGCTAAAGGTGCAAGAAATCCCTGGCACACTCTTGATGAGGGGTTAGGGAATTAAAAAAAACTGGCTCAGGGGAGGATTTAGGGAAGAAATGAATCCTGGCAGGACTTGGGATGTGCCGAGGAGCTTCAGTAGCTGTGCTCATCCCTCTGAATGAAGGCAAAATGCTGGGCCCTGTTTCAATCATCAGTGCTGCCGGGTTTTGTCTCTGGAATCCAGGCCTTGTCTCTGGAAAATGCACATTTCCATAAATCCAGGATGTTTTCCGAGGTGTTACAAATGCATTTTTCAACTGCTGTGTTCACTACAGAGAATGAGAGGAGAGAACCCTGGAAAAGGAAAGGAGCCAACCGGAGAGCTGAGCGTCCTCAGAGCCCAGAATAAAGATTTGCATCTCCTCCGTGTTCCCTTCCCACCACGGCCTTGACATTTCCAAGTGCTCAATAGATGTCAAGTGGCATCGATTCCTGAAATTTTTGAAAAGCAAACTTCTGCAAAGCCCCCTTGGAGCCGCTCTTTGAAGGGAGCTGCGTCGTTGGGAAGGTTAATTGTTGTTCCACATCTCTGCCTGGGATCGATGGGACTGGGAGCTCCAAGGCTGGCTCCAAGGTGCCAGGATTTTGTGGGGGAGCAGCGGATGGCTGCAGCATTCCCAGCTGGAGTTTTGTTCCTCATGGAAACCGAGCAGGGGCTGTGCAGGGATTGGGGCTCAGCCTCCGAGCAGGAAAGCTGGATCGAGGCCCTTGGCAGTCATGGAAAACAAAGGGAATGTTAATTTTGCAAAGGCAGAGGGGCTTTAAGGAGTCTCTGCTGACAGGTGGGACAGGCTGAGCTGCTGGAAAAGCTGTGGAGGTTGCAGGGATGTTCCCAGGGGAAGCTGAGGATTAAGGGATGGAACCTGTTCTCCTGAGGGATGTGCTTTGGGACACAGCAGTGAGGACCCTGCTCCTCTGTCCTCCCCTGAGGAGCCTGCAAGGGGCAGAAGCAGCAGGGCTCACTCAGCACAGGAGCAGGGAATTGTTCAGGTTGGAAAAGCCCTCTGGGATCATCACCAAATCCAACCATTCCGCCACTGCCCCTGTCCCCAGGTGCCACATCCACAGGGCTTTTACATCAATTCAGGGATGGGGACTCCAGCACTGCCCTGGGCAGCTGGACAACCCTTTCCATGAGGAAATTCCTGCTGCTGTCCAACCTGCCCCTCCCCTGGCACAGCCTGAGGCCGTTCCCTCTCCTCCTGTCCCTGTTCCCTGGGAGCAGATCCCAAATCCCAAATCCTGGCTGCCTCCTCCTGTCAGGGCCTTGTGCAGAGCCAGAAGGGCCCCCCTGAGCCTCCTTTGCTCCAGGCTGAGCCCCTTTCCCAGCTCCCTCGGCTGCTCCTGCTGCTCCAGCCCCTTCCCAGCTCCCTTCCCTTCCCAGCTCCAGCCCCTCCATGCCATGGGAGGCAAAGAACCACGAAGCACCTCAACCTTTCCTTCATCCTTTGCCCCTCTGCTTCCCCCCACATCCAAGAGAGGCTGGGGATTGTCCCCAGCCCTCCCTTTGGTGCTGATTTAGTTACAGACACATTTTTATAGATTTTTATGGCAGTAGCCAGATTTAATTCCAGTTG
>WBMZ01013052.1:39850-63344 GCA_013400975.1 Atrichornis clamosus
CCCTTCCCTTCCCTTCCCTTCCCTTCCCTTCCCTTCCCTGGAACAGGGATGTGCCAACACCTTTGGGATTTCCCGGATTTCAGTGTTCCACCACAACAGGAGTTTTGGTCAGAACACCAGGGTGTGGCTCTGAAAAGATGAACATTAATTAATTACTCATAAAATTAATGCCAGCAAGGCAGGAAGATGAGATTTGGAGAAACTTCCAGCTCACAGCAGCCTCTCTTTTTTGGGGGGGGCTGTTCTTTTGTCACCCCGCCCACCACGGATCCATCATTTCGGTGTCCTGATCCCAAAGCTTCCAAGGAATTCTCGGAGCACCCCTTTAACCAGGAACCCAATCTGGCCCTGCTCCTCCCTGCCCGCACTGATCTGATTTAGATGGAAGGACACAAAAGCTCCGTTTGCCTGAGCTAATATCAGTAATCAGAATTAATTATCGCCCTTTTTGCTCGCTCTGCACTGAGCACAGCCAGGAAATTTTTATCCCAAATATCTCCACGTGCACAAGGACACCTGGAGGAAGCTCAGGAACGCCAGACTGAATTGAAATAACTGCTAATGCCCATTGGAACCTTAAATAGGAGCTTTAATTAGATATTGCTGATTAGAACGAGCTCGGGTGTACCTGGCTGTGTCCCTTTTTCCTCGGGATTTCGTGGTAATTTGTATTTTAATAGCCCAATACTGCTCTTCTTTACAGCTCTATAAGCCTTGCTCAGATTTTATCCCTCTCCCTTTGGTGGTCAGAAAAATTCCACGGAATTGTCACAATTGAGACCTTCCTCTGGATTTTCCTCATTGTCCAGTACCTCCACCTCCCCCAGGCTTGGAGCCTTCCCAGTAATCCCAGTTGTTCTGGGCTGCGCACAGAATCGTGGAACCCCGGATTGGTTTGGGTGGGAAAGGGACCTCAAATCCCACCCAGTTCCACCCCTGCCATGGCAGGGACACCTCCCACCATCCCAGGGTGCTCCACGCCCTGTCCAGCCTGGCCTTGGACACTTCCAGGGATCCAGGGGCAGCCACAGCTGCTCTGGGAAATCCATTCCAGTCCCTCCCCACCCTCCCCGCCAGGAATTCCTTCCCAATATCCCATCCATCCCTGCCCTCTGGCAGTGGGAAGCCATTTCCTCTTGATCCTTTGGGCTTTCCTCACTTCTCTCCTTTGGGTTTCCCATATCCTTTTCCTGGACTATTTCCATGTCCTGGGCTGTCACTGCCAGAACAGACCTGTCCCATTCCTGGCTCTGCTCTCCCTGCTGATTTTTATCCTGTTCCCTCTCCCTCCAGCTCCCAAATTTTCCTTCCCTCTCCTCTGGTCCCTCTGGTTCATGTGCCTCCAGCACAGTCTTTGATTTCCTCTCTTTCCACTTGTCCCTCATCAGCCTCTCTCCACTGACTTCCAGCACCCTCTGCATCCCCCTCTGCCTTCCAGGCAGGAGCAGAAAAGTGGGATTTGCTGTAGGAAAATAGTTTGGGCTTCTCTGGGGCTAAAATGGCTCAAATCAGGCACAGCAGCCTCAGACTGAGGTTGGGACAACATATCCAGGAGTTCCTCAGTCCCCCAGGACTGGGTGTTGACCTTGGTAATTCCCAGCTCCAGGATGGCCTGGGATCCCCATTTTTCCTCGGTCTCCCTGTGTGTAGAGGTGAATTTTTCCCTTCACTGCAGCCCTGAGCAGCGCAGGAATTTGGGATGGGGGTGGGAGCAGTGGGGGATTTTAGGAGCTGCTCCAGGCAGTGTCACCGGGAAGTGGCTGCAGCTCAAAGTGGAGCAGGAAGCAAGAGGGGACTTTGCCCCTGCATCCATCTGGGATCATTTCTGCTCCTGGCATTCCCAGCCTGCACGTGCGCTGTGTTTCCTTACAGCTCATTAAGGGAGCCCCTGAGCACTGTCCTCATCCCAATCCGGGTCATCCATCCAAAATCCACGGCTGTGCCAGAGGCCTTGGCTTCCCTCCTTAATTCCAGCAAGTTTTAACAAGCAACTTCCAATTGACTCCCTAATTCTATGGATTTAAGTAACCTTAATTATATTCAGGAAAGGAAAACCCTTAATCTGTGGTTGGACTGCAGCATTTAATCAGTTTGTACCAATTAATTCCCAATATTTCCACTATCATTACACATTTAAAAACCCAGATAATTTTATGTATGCACAGACCTGCAGGCTGCGTCATTCCTGTGGAAAAAAAAAAAAAAAAGGAATATATTTATATATTCCCCAGCCTGCCTGAGGTGTCTCCAAGTCGGGAATATGCTGAGTTTATAACTGTCTGCAGTTAATTCCTTTGGGAAGGAGGTCGGAGAGAAGTGTGGAATCATCAGATGCCTGTGAGGCTTGTGCATGTGTCAGGTTGTTTCCTGAGCCTTGTCTCGCCGAGACAGGAACAAAGCAACAGCTGGGAAAATGTCACTTCTCACTCCCAGAGAAGTATTTCCTCGGAAAACAGGGATCTCACCAGTGGTGTCGTGTTAGCAAACAGTTAGCACTGGTCACCGTGGGATCGTTGCTGAAGGATTGTTTCCAAAAGTCACTTGTTTTTTCCTGCAAATATTCTTCTTTTTTTCCCTACAAATAAAGTAGGCACAAAAGGGTTTTTTGGCAAAAAAAAAAGCCTGAAAGAAATTGGATTTTTTCGCCCTAAACAGGCTGTCTCCAAAGCGGTTCTCTCCTGGCTAATTCATGGATATTTCAGGTAAATTGTTCTGTGGAGAAGAAGGAGCTGAAGCATTTTTATTTTCTGGTGGGTTTGTGTAACTGGAGTAGGGGTGGCTGCTCTGGGAATAAAGAATCCATATTTTTTTTACTCTGCTTTTCGTCATCTTCCAGTTCCATATCCAGAGAGGACAGAACCAGTGAACCTGCCTGGCTGAAGTGGGGGTGTTGTGGTGCTGTTTTGGTGAGGAGAATTTCCAGCTGTAAATCTCTGCTTGTACAAGACTGAAAAACAGGAATTTTTTAGTACATTTAAGGAAAGAAATTTTCCAAAAGAATCAGATTTTGAGGCAGCTATGGCTGCCCCTGGATCCCTGGAAGTGTCCAAGGCCAGGCTGGACAGGGCTGGGAGCACCCTGGGATAGTGGGAGGTGTCCCTGCCCATGGCAGGGGTGGCACTGGGTGGGATTTAAGGTCCCTTTCAATCCAAACCATTCCATGATTCTGTTATCCAGTTGTTCCTTGGACACCTCCAGGGATGGAGACTCCACCACCTCCCTGGGCNCCCTGGGCAGTCCAATGCCTGACCACCCCTTCCATGAGGAAATTCCTCCTGGTGTCCAACCTGAGCCTCCCCTGGCTCAGAACAGGAGATGGAAGAGGAAAATCTGGGAACTCTTCATTCCCTTTTCCTATTCCTGCAATCCATCAGTTACCCCTGCAGCTGAGCAATGCGGTTCTGCTGGAATCAGGAGCATTTTGAGTGGAAATGCCCCTCGGACTGGAAGTTCCCATCTCTTCCCTCTGGGATGGGCTCTGTAAAGCCCAAAGTGCCCTTGGAAGTGCCCGACCCCAACCCCAGCTCTGCGGGAAGGCAAGTCCTTCCCAGAGACATCAGGATGTTCCTGAGGGTTTGCAGCTGGATCCGCTCTGAATGGATCCCATAAAAATGATCCAACAGAAATCCCCACTCACTCTGGATGGGGAGCTCAGAGTGTGCAGGAAAATGAAGACGGAAAACAAGTCCAGGGAAAGCAAAATTAACATCACTGCTGTAAGAGGGGCTGGGCATGGATATGGATGATCCATGATGGAATTGACTGATGAATTACCCCTTCCAAGGCCTGACCACCCTTTCCATGAGGAAATTCCTGCTGGTGTCCAACCTGAGCCTCCCCTGGCACAGCCTGAGGCCGTTCCCTCTCCTCCTGTCCCTGTTCCCTGGGAGCAGATCCCAAATCCCCCCTGGCTGCCCCCTCCTATCCAAACTGCCTCTCCTCACCCCATTTTTTGGGCTTTTCCCTGTGCCATTCCACCCTCAGCTCTTTCAGTTTGGAGCCACAAGCCCTAAAAAATATTTTTTGGCAGCGCTTTGAGAAGGAAACGCGAGGAAAGGCCCTCACCACCAACACCCTTCAAGAGCCATCGCTGTGGAGAGCACTAAAGCCCAAGTGACAGCCTAAGAGGACACAAGTGTCATCCTTGATTCCCGCTGCTGTGGGATGGAGCAAAATAATCCCTGACAAATCCATCAGCACCAGCCAGAAACAACGGGTTCGTTCCCGGGCCTTCCCGAGGCAAAGCCGGGGAGCATCCAAGTGTCACACGCTGGGCCCTTCCCAGCAGGGAGAACCAGCCCAGCCCTGTCAGGAGAATTTCCAGGGATAAAAAACCAGTGTCTAACGTTAGCAGATGTGGAGCAGGATGGGAATGAAGCAGAATAAATCGGGAGTGCTTCTCCCATTCCATTGGAAATAGCTCTCGGGGAAAGGTGGGATTCTGCTGGGATATTTTAGAGTAATTTTCGGGGAATGTTCAGAAGGAAGAGAGGAGGCAGCACTTTAAAATTCCCATTTCACTGGGAAGAGCACAGACCTTTCTTGAAGGGCTGAACACCACGTTTTAGTAGGGTTGACAATTTTCTTAAGGAAACTGGGAGGTTTGGGGCCATTTTTCTTTCACTCCTTTCAGCTCCATTATCAATGATTTAAAATTTAAAAACGGGATTTTGTGGAGAGCATCCTTTGCTGGATATCCACTTCAATCAGAGTAGCAACATGTAGGACAAAACATGATTTTTGTTAAAGGAGAGGGAACCTGTTTGTGGAAAACTGAAGATTTCCAACAGCAGGGTTTTATCTCATTCCTTGTAAATGGCTTTAATTTCTTGATGGATGTGCTTGTGTGTTCCTTCTTTCCCATATTTCCCAGCATTCCAGCACGGCTCTTGGGGCTGTGCTCTGATCTTTTTAAATTTTATTTCTAGCACCTCTTCACTAATTAATAGAAAGAGGCAATAAAGACACATAAAATGCAAATGAACACAATACAAAGGTGTCCTCATCTTCCTCCTACCTTTGCTCTAATTTGACCCCATCACGTTTCCATCCCTCTCTTTCCCTCATAAATACTAAGGAATCAAGAAATTTCTCCCACTGAGCAGACTTTTGAAATGCATTTATAAATGGAAATAAACAAATAAATGCCCACAAACCCGGGATTATTCCATCTGACAGCATGTGAGTTAGGGAGAATCTCTGGCAATTCCAGTAGACAAATCCTCTTTTTTTTTTAGCTTTTTGCCTCGGCTTTACTAATTAGAGACCCTATGGGAATGCACAAGGCAACTGTGGTTGCAGAAAAAAGACCAGAAGGGTGAATTCCAAGTGGAAAATTCCAAATTCTCTGGAAGGGAGCTGGGAAACCAGTGCAGACCTGGAATGTGGGCGCCCTTTTGGATAATCTGTGCTATCCACGGATGAGCACCTGGGTCAAACACTTGTGGGTGTTGGATCCCATGGAAGCTTCAGGTGTGAAGTCCTATGAGAATTTCTTGGAGAAGGGTTCAGCTCCCTGATCTTTTCCTGGTCCCGGTTCCCAGCTGGAGGGCTGGTGAAATATTTTTTGGGACTAAGAGCTGCCCATGAGAGGGAGAGCAAGAAGACAAAAAAATCATGGAATCACTGAGGTTGGAAAAGCTCTCCAAGGCCATCGAGTCCAACCTTTGATGGATCAACGCCTTTTCAACCAGCCCAGAGCTCTGAGTGCCACGGCCAGGAATTCCTTGGACACCTCCAGGGATGGGGACTCCAAACCTCCCTGGGCAGTTCCAATGCCTGACCACCATTTCCATGAAGAAATTCCTGCTGCTGTCCAACCTGAGCCTCCCCTGGCACAGCCTGAGGTTTAATAGTTTGATCACCCAATTCTCTGGACTCCCTAAAATCCATTTTCCCATCACACAATGACAGAAGCAGGACTGAGATGTTTTGTGGGATAAACCATATCCTGCCTCATCCATCACAGCAACCACACAAAGGTAAAGGTAGAAAAAGCCAAAATAATATGATTATCAACATTCCAAGGTGCAAACTGCATTTTTTTTTCCCTGAAAAAGAAGCACTGGGGCATTGTGAGAGCAGAGAATTCATGGAGACTGGCCTTATTAAATGGGCTGTTTTCCTTCATGGAGACTGGCCTTATTAAATGGGCTGTTTTCCTAGCAATACAAGAATTTATGGAATACCACAGCAGTTCAGCACAGATCAGCTGGAAATACACCCTGAGCTAATCCCAGAGCTGTGTGGAGGGCATGGAATTAATCAGGGCCTTTGGGCTGGGAAACACCGCACTAGGAAAAGAAGGAAAAGGGAATCACATCTGCTGAGTGAACTGCCCGTGGCTGGAAGGGCACCCAGGGACCCCTTTTCCAGCAGTCAGCAAAAGGAGTGACCTTCATTATCCAGGTGCTGACTGGGCACTTTCCAGGGCTCCTTTCCAAGGGCTCGGAGTAGGAAATGTCGGGGAAAATCCTGTGCTTGGAATAAACAGCGATTCCCAGGCTGGGACTGGGCTGGTTTCAGAGGCCGGGGGGGGCCTGGCAGCCTCCCTTTTTTGGGGCTCTAAAGGACAGTATTTGCACTTTGTTGCTGACTCCTGGAATATTTTTGACTCTCCTTAGCTCCTCCTTACTCCCAGATTCTGTCACATCCATTGGGTTTGAAAGGTCTTCAGTGCAGGAATAAACATTTTTCCTTTTTTCCTTGTGCTGGGCACGTGGAGACCCCGCGGAAATAATTTGTCTCAGGTCATAATGAATTGTTGGCTGTGGTTTTTCCTTGCCTGGCCATTGGTGTGGAGTCATTTTAAGGAGACATCAACGGTCCCGTGTCACTGCCAGCATCACACAGCGCTCCCTGGGATGCAGAGATTCCCTTGGGAAGCTCCCTGGAGTAGATCCCGTGGAATTAGAGCACAGATTAACCTGTTTATCCAGGTGGCAGAGCACTAATTGCTCATAGTGAAGGGAATTTATTCCAGGCAGGACAAGGGAAGGGAAGCTGCTCTGGGGGAGTTGTACAGAGCAATTTGTGCCACACCTCCTGCAGGTCATTCCCAAAGAATGGCATCAGGGCTGGCAGGATGTGGTCATGGAAGTGGAAACCTCTCTGAAGGGAGACCTGGAATCTCCCGGGATATCAGGGATTTTGTCCAGTCACTGCCTGGAACAAAGGAAATGATTCCAGAGGTTTGTGTGGTGCATTTGTTTCCTCACTTTCCATGGAGACTTGGAGCACCACGCCCTGCACAACACCCTCTTCATGGAATTCTTTCACCCTTGAAGGCTGCAAAGGCCTCCCTGGGGAAACTCACTGGTGGTGGCAGCCCTTGGACAGATCCTGGAATGGTTTGAGTTGGAAAGGACCTTAAAATGCTCTCATTCCACCCCTGCCATGGGCAGGAACTCCTCCCACTCCCCGTTTTCCAAACACTTTCTGATCTCCCAGAATCAATAGTGCGGTTCCACGAGCACTCCTAGCCGGGTGTAAGCATGGAAAATATTTCAGCACGGAAAATATTTCATTTCTCTCAGCTAAGTCCGATTTTTATATCCCTAAATGGGGTTTTTCTGGCAGCCTGAGATGTTGCATCTGATGGAAGAACAGCTGGTCAGGGATTTCCTGCTGTCCGAAGCAATATTCAGGAATTCAGGAACTGGACATCAAATCTGGACAATGCAGGGCTTGGCTCATTTGTGTGCACTAAGAACGAGCAGCAGCTTCATTAAGCTCTTAATTTAAATTATTTTAATGAGTAAATTGAAGAAAAATCCTCAGGTGCAGCATAAATGTGGAAAGAAAACTCCTGCAGGTGATGCCTCAAAGCTTCCCCATGGGGCTGCACCCTGGGCTGGTCACAGCTTCAGCTGACTGGGCAATTTTGGGTGACTTCCGGCTTGTTCCCTTCCCAAATCCACACAAATTCCTCTGGAAAAGGGCAAGCAGGACAGGTTGGGAAGTGGGACTAGAGCTGTGAGGGAATCAGGACCAGCCTCTTGTCATCTCTGCAGGGATCAGCTCTGCTATGTCAGTGCTTCAGCACTTTTTCCCATATTTTTCCCCCTAACTTTGTTCTCATTAGACATAAAGATTCTGTTAGGACAATGAAAATTTTAACCAAACTTGATTACCTGCCACAGTTTTACTCATATAAATCGTCAGCAGCTTGCAAAAAAAAATTCCTGAGCAAGGAAAGTGCTGGATTTAAAAAGATTTTAAAAAATTCTGCTGTGCTGCTTTTTCAGCTGTGCTGAACACAGAGATCTTTCCAGGTGGTTTTGTGTTTAATAAAAACATAAAGCTACCTAAAAATCCTCTTTTATGGCTTTTTTTCTGTGACAAAGCAACCAAAAAAATAAAAAAAAGAAAACCCACATGAAATCAATTTTCATTTAAATGTTTACAGTTTCCATCCACGGGAGTTTAATTGCAGATCAATGGGGTTTAATTAGCTCCAGCTCACCTTTGTGGTTTCCATTTCAGTCATGCAGGAGAATTTCCAACAGCAACACACAGAGGAACCTGCACCTGCTTGGGAGCGCCTTGTCCGGATTGTCTGGAGAGGCCCGAGGGAGGTGAGAGGTGGTAAAGGAGAAAATTGGTTGTGTTCTGATGCTATGGAGTCACAGGGCAGGAATTTTGGGATAAATATCCATCTCTTTGTCGGTGATGTCACAGATTCTTTAGGGAAGGAGAAAGCAGTGGCTAAACCTGGAGAATTTATTTAAATATTAAAGTGGAAAGTTCTTTTCTCAGAGGGTGGGGAGGGACTGGGGTGGAATTCCCAGAGAAGCTGTGGCTGCCTCATCCCTGGAAGTGTCCAAGGCCAGGTTGGATCAATCTTGGACAGTGCGAGGTGTCCCTGCCCATGGATGGGATTTAAAGTCCCTCCCCTCCCAAACCATTCCGTGACTCTGTGATATTAAACACAGGACCAGATTAGCAGGTGTTGAGTTTGTTTTTAAAGCTGGAATATTCACTATTCAAAATATTCAACCATATCTTTTACTGAGTGGCAAGTTTTCCAAAATGCTGCATTCAGCCATTTCTCCACTGCTCCTTTTTTTGGGAGTGGCGCTGTGCAGGGCTGGGATTTAGATGATCCCGAGGGTCCTTTCCGTGATCCAGCCTAGTCGGTGATTTTTAAATGGAAATGATGGGATTTTGAAGGACAGGAAAGGCCCTCGCGGGGCAGGGTCAGAGGTGTGGTGTTGGTGCTTTGTCTCCAGGCCCCGCCACAGGAGCTGCTCGGGCCTAACTCTGGGATATCCCAGCCGCAGGAATTGGTGGGATCTCACAGAAAACTGGAAAATCCTGCCTTCCAACTCTTTCTTCCAAGTCAAACCAGAATCCCAAAGATTTTTCTTGCAGCATTCCAAAGGTGAGGCTTTGGTTGATCCCCTTTCCCCCTCAGGCTGCGTCTGCCCACAGAGGTGCCCTGAGGGCGAAATCCAGACAAAAATGACCTCCCAAAATCCCACAAAAAACACTGGATGGATTCCTAGATGGGAATCTCTGCATCTCCCAGCCTCTCAGGAACATTTTTCACCCAAATTTCCACTGTCATCACTCATTTCTCCACATGAAAAGAAATATTTCCCCCCTGGAGCATTAAAAAATTAAAATTCATTAGACTGGGCTCCCATTAAATTGCCAACACTGCCTTCATTAGTGGTTATTCGGATTTTTTGTGGGGAAGCAGCAGTTTTTCCATTTTCCACTTCCCACAGTTCCTGCCCTGTCCGTGCAGTTCCATTACATCCAAGTTTTTGTGACATTCCCCATTTGTCACCATGGGAACAGCTCTGCGATCACCAATTAATGGATAAATAAGGTGGGAAAAGCAGTGATTACAGAGAAAAAAACCTTAAAAAGCTCTGCAATCAGCAGTGATAACAACAGAAAAAATGCAGGACAAATAATAAATGAGGACATTTTCAGCTGGAAAACTCTGCATTAATCCAGGAGGAATTTTCATAAGGATCTTGCCTGCCTTGAGGAAAAAATAGCTGCTGATGAGATCTTTATTTTAAAGGAAATTCTCATCACATTTACCCAAAATCAGCTGCCAAAATCACACAGACAGGAATATTAACCTGAAAATGGCCAAAATATTTTCCTTTCCACGTTGGATTTTTAAATATTTCATATTTTTAAAATTATTATTTGATGAAGGGAAGGGAAGCCAAGTAGGAGCCTCAGGCTAAAAGAGCTTCTTCTCTTAAAGAAGAATTTTTTTAGGATCAGATGAATCCTGGAATAATGGTCAAGGTTGTGGCCCTGCCCATCCTGGGATTTTAGGATTCTCTGCTCTCCCTACATCCCAAGGTGTTCCTTGTGCCAGTTATTCCAAAGTCCAGCATCCAGGACAGGTCAGTGGGAGTTGCACCACAGGGAAAAAGCCAATTTTTCCAGCTTTATTTGGGATAAAGACTTTAAATTAAGATTTTAATCAAGAAATTAGGCAGGATAAAGCACCTAAGGAATAGATTTGGCTGCCATGCCAAGCTCCAAAGGAAATCCCTTGGGAATGGCAGAGGCCAGGGAGGGATGGCATGAAAATATTAATTACCAAAATTAATTATTCATTATAAAATATTAATTATAAAACTCAGTTCTGCCAAAGCAGAGGAGAACAACGGAGCAAAAGCAGCTTCCAAGGTTCATCCCGAATAAGCACCAAGAGCACAATGGAATTCTGTATTCCTTGCATTTCTTTAGCAGTTGGATTTAATGGGAACCCAGGTGTCCATGGACTCCTGCTTCCATTATCCCAGGGTGCTCCCAGCCCCGTCCAGCCTGGCCTGGGACACTGCCAGGGATCCAGGGGCAGCCACAGCTGCTCTGGGAATTCTATCCCAGCCCCTCCCCCCCCTCCCAGCCAGGAATTCCTTCCCAATATCCCATCTATCCCTGCCCTCTGGCAGTGGGAAGCCATTCCCTGTGTCCTGTCCCTCCATCCCTTGTCCCAGTCCCTCTCCAGCTCTCCTGGAGCCCCTTTAGGCCCTGGAAGGGGCTCTGAGCTCTCCCTGGATCCTTTTATTCTCCAACATTTGCAATATCAGCCCATCAATATGGCAGAGAAGCATGAATCCAGAATTCTTGGATTTGGAATTTTCCATGTTTTTTGGCTGAAGGAACACGAACGCCCTTCAGATCTCGTAGGGAAAACCTTTTCCCCAGCGTTTAACCAACAAGTGCCTGCTGGAATTATCTGTGCTGGACACAGGGAATTCTGCCATCCACAGGCAGCTGTATGAATAAAATATGCAAATATCCATATTTTATCCTTCCCTTTGTATCCTGGTGGGAATCCTATCTCCAGGAGCGCAGAAATGTGACTTTGGTTCTTGTGACTTTCCATTTGATTTCCTTTCAAGCCCTCAGAATTCTTTTATCTCCTGAGGTTTTATTGTTCTTGAATTTCTTGTGGATTTTTTTCCCACAGCTCCCACAGAGATTCCAGGCTGTCAAAGCCTCATGGAAAGCTCCCACGCCAAGTGCCCTTGGAGAAAGAAATTTTGTGTTTTGACTGGAAAGGCGAATAAAAAATTTATTATTCCACTTTCTAACTCCTTCCGTTAATTCATTTCCTCCTCCTTCCCAAGAGGTCCCAGAGCCGTCCAGGGAATTTTCTTCCTGCTTGGAATTTTGAATAACTCTCATTTTGATATAAAAATCTGTTGGTGATGGAAGAGAAAGTTTGGAATTATCAGGGATTTGGGATGACGGGAGTGTTTCCACCTGTCAAATATCCTGGCATGGAGCTTGGAAAGGTCCCATTCCCTTGGGATTCCTGGAAGGACCAGCTGAGGCCATGAACTTTGTGTCTGAGGGGAGAATCTGGCTCTTCCCGATTTTTTTTTCAGATAAAACAATTAAGAAACAGAAAAACCACCTTGATTTTTTCCATCTTTTGATTTGATGGTGCATTTTCAAGGAGTCACTTTTCCTTCCACTCCTTTTTCATCCTTTTGGCATTCATTTTTTTGGCAGCTTTAGAGCATCAAAGATCAACCTTTACACTGTTCAGGAGAGTGAATGTTCTAAATTAAATTTACGTTAAAAAAATTGGAATGATTCCGATCCCAAACAATGCTGGAATAACAGACGTGGAGGAGAAACCTTGACGCTACAGAGATCTCAGGTTGCAAAATGATTAATTTTTATTATTCACTGTTCAGGCATCTGAAAGTCTTTGAGCTGCATAAATTTCCCCCAAATATGAACTTCTCTCACATCCGTCAGAGCAGGGGAGATACAATCAGCTCGTTGGAGCTTTATTAAAATGGGAATTTTAAGCAATCCCCTCTCTCTTGTCATTGCAGTCCTTTTGTGTTCCTTAAGCCAGAGAAAATTTAATAAATCTCCGCAGGACTTCATAAAGAGCAGGAGACGGATGCAGGCGCTGAGATTTTCACCGAACCTCCACAGCCCTGCCGGATTTATTCCATGGATTCCTCGGCACCAAGCAGTTCCTGGGTTTGTCTCCTTCTCCCGTCGCTTCCCAGAGCACGGGCACGGACCGTGCTGGGAGCACTGGTTGTGCCGGTGTTGTGTCCATCAGGTAGATCATGGAATCCTGGAATGGTTTGAAATCCCATCCCACCCCTGCCATGGCAGGGACACCTCCCACTATCCCAGGGTGCTCCAACCCAGCCTGGCCTTGGACACTTCCAGGGATCCAGGGGCAGCCACAGCTTCTCTGGGAATTCTATCCCAGCCCCTCCCCACCCTCCCAGGCAGGAATTCCTTCCCAATATCCCATCTATCCCTGCCCTCTGGCAGTGGGAAGCCATTCCCCCTTGTCCTGTCCCTCCATCCCTTGTCCAAGTCTCTCTCTCCACCTTTCCTGCAGCTCCTTCAGGTGCTGGAAGGCCACAGTGAGGTCACCCCAAAGCTTCTCCCCTCCAGGCTGGACAATCCCAGCTCTCCCAGCCTTTCCCAGAGCAGAGCTGCTCCATCCCTCTGCTCATCCTGGAGCCTCCTCTGGATTTGCTCCAGCAGCTCCAGGTCCTTCCTGTGCTGGATCCCAGGGCTGGACCCAAACCAATGCTCAGCTGAGAGTTTTGAGCTCCACTAACTCAGGGTTTTGTGTTCCAGTTGTGTGACAGTTCCTGGAATGTGTCTTGCCCTTTTTTTTTCCCAGGAAGAGCTGTATTATTTCCAAGAAAAACCAGGAACTGCCCTAAATTCCAGTTAGATACAAGGGCTGCACTTCCATAGAAAAGAGAGGATTTAGGATGATTCACACCCAATTTGTCACCCCTTCATTCCTCAATAATTCCAAGGGGCAGGTTTGTCCCCAAAGGAAAGAGATTCCCTCTGAAACCATTTCCAGCAGCATTTCCTGTTGGGATGATCCCAACCTGCCAATTCCACTGCCTGGAACATCCCCAGGAAGTTAATGAGTAGATCCAGAGATTACCAGGAATGAAATTCTTGGATCTTGGAGGCTGATTAGGATCTGGGAGATTCCCTCTGATTTTGAAATGCCAATATCTCCTTAAAGCAGGAGCCGACTCTGGGATTGTCCCTGTGCTCTACTGTCTCCACAGGGAATGTTTTCCATGGACATCAAATGTATGGAGCTCATTTGCAGCAGAGACTGGGAGCGCCAGCCTGGCTCCACTGCCAGGTCCTTTAGCCCTTCTCACCAGGTGCTCACAGAATCCCAGGATCCCTGAGGTTGGAAAAGCCCTCCCAGCCCGTGGAGTCCGAGCTGTGCCCCATCCCCACCTTGTCCCCAGTCCAGAGCTCTGAGTGCCACCTCCAGGAATTCCTTGGGCACCTCCAGGGATGGGGACTCCCATCCTCCCTGGGCAGCCCCTGCCAAGGCCTGACCTCCCTTTCCATGAGGAAATTCCTGCTGCTGTCCAACCTGCCCCTCCCCTGGCACAGCCTGAGGCCGTTCCCTCTCCTCCTGTCCCTGTTCCCTGGGCGCAGATCCCAAATTCCAAATCCTGGCTGCCCCCTCCTGTCAGGGCCTTGTGCAGAGCCAGAAGGGCCTCCCTGAGCCTCCTTTGCTCCAGGCTGAGCCCCTTTCCCAGCTCCCTCAGCTGCTCCTGCTGCTCCAGACCCTTCCCAGCTCCATTCCCTTCCCTGGACATGCTTGAGGACCTTTCCCAGCTCAGTTCCCATTCCTGGACACACTGCAGCTCCTTCCAAGCTCCCTTCCCTTCCCAGCTCCAGCCTCTCCATGTCCTTCTTCTCATGAGGGCCAAGACCTGGACACAGCACTCGAGGGCTTTGAATTTGTCACCAATCCCGAAAAATTGACCTTGGAAGGAGCCAAATATTCCGCATGTCCTGAGGCTGAAGGGGTTTTTAAGACACCTTCGTGCCCCGAGGCAGTGGGGGGTCCTGCTCCCTGTGAGCTCAGGGATAAAAATAATTCTGTTTTTAAAAAGAAACTCTCTCTAACTTCAACTCTGACCCTTTTTTTCATCAAATAATTCTCTTTTCTGTCCTTCTCAACCTGACCTGCAGGCCTCGATCCAAACCCCCTCTGGAAGGGAACCGGGTCAGTCCCTGTCTGCAGCTTCCCTGGCAGTGATTCCCTCAGGGCACTACAAAATTCCTTGCTGGCTGCCTGATCTCTTATCAGCAACAGAAAAGAAAATCAGATTATCCGTGTGAAACTCCTCCTGATGGGATCATTTCAGCTCCAAATTTCCTGCCCTCCTTCCCAGCCAGGATGAGGTCAGGAAATCACACCGTGCCCAGCAGGAGGAGACTTGGAAAACATCCTTGTTTTTTTTTCTTCATTCCAGTGACTAAACCTGCCTGGATGAGGTTTGGCACAGAGGGAACAGTGAATGGATTAGGGAACACGTGTGAGAGCAGTCCTAATTCCATGGCAAGATTTCCCTGGCCATCCCTCTTCCCTGATATTCCCTCGGGTCCTCTCCTGCAGAACCCCCGAGGCCTTACCACTGTGACTTCTGCGTTCCTTGTAGAGATATCTCTAAAAAAAGGAATAAACTGGCCCAGGTCACCTTTGGAGCTGTGTAAAATCTCCTTGAGAACATGAATTTATTTATCTGTTTTATCCAGATGTCTGCCTGCATTTTCAGGCAATTTTAAATTTTTTTTTTCCTTTTTTTTTTTTTTTTTGGCCTGTCCAGGAAAAAAACCAACCAAAAACCCCATTGTGAATATTTATTTAATTTTTTTCCCTGCCTGTCTGCAAAGATAAAATCAGGGAAAGAGGCCCAATATTGGCAGAAGCAGCAGTGACAGGACACTGAGGATGTTGTAAAAATCCCATTTTATTGGTAGGAAATGCAGCTCCACCGGCCCCGTGGAACTCCACATCTGTCCAAGGATTTATAAAGCTGTTCCCACACCTCAAAGGAAGATTGCAACAAACCTCCCTCACTGAAATAAAACAAATATGGCCTGGAAAATTGGATTAGAAGAGCCCAGATGGAGATTGTCAAAATAGAAACCTCGGGAAGGAACTCAGGGAAAAAAAAAACCAAACAAAAAAAGAAACAAACAGCACATGGAGGGCACTGCTAATGAATCCCATTATTCCTGATGCTGTTAATGACTCAGGCACGGGGTACCTGGTGTAATTAAATCATAGGGAAGCAGAGTGGGAGCAGATGGAGCTTGTCAGGATTTTCATTCCCTGCAAACTGTGCTTTGTACTGGAAACAAGAGGAATTGTTTGGTCAGGTTTGTGTTTGAGGGTTCTTTTATTTAGCACAGGCCAAGATTTCAGATTTTTCCTTGCCACCCAGTCCAAAATTTAGGAGTTTTCCTTCCCACCCAGCTGGGAATGTTCCCAATCAGATGGAGAATCCTTCAAGTGGCGTTCCTTGATTTATTTTTTTGGTTTCATGGAATGGGTTGGGTTGGAAGAGACCTTAAATCCCATCCAGTGCCACCCCCTGGGCAGGGACACCTCCCACTATCCCAGGGTGCTCCAACCTGGCCTTGGACACTTCCAGAGATCCAGGGGCAGCCACAGCTTCTCTGGGAATTCTATTCCAGGGCTTCACCACCCTCCCAGCCAGGAATTCCTTCCCAAGGATAGAGTGGAGTGAAATCTTTATTCCAAAGAGCTGGACCAGCTTCCAGTGGAGGGTTCCCCATGGAATACACAAAATTATCCTGGTGGTAGCAAAGACTTTGGAAGTAACACCACGCTGGACACACGACCAGAGCCATTAAAGCCATTTTGAAAAGGAGATCTCCAACTGTCTCCATCTTTTTTTCCAGGTGGATGGGACCAAGGAAACCCCACCAACCTCCAAATCCCTTGGTTTGCTGCCAGAATTTTCCTGGGACTGGGTTTGAGTTCCAGGTGAGTCCCTTTCTTTGTTATCCACAAGGTGTAGGAGAGTGAATTCCCTTCAAAAACCTGGAAAAGAGAAAATTCCTGCCTGGCCAAGGGCACGGAGCAGCAATAGCAGCCATTTTTTCCTAGGAAAAAAATCATAATATTGGGAATAATATTTTTGGTAGATGTGTGTCCTTTCAGGCTTTCTTTTTATCCAAGGTCCTGTTTTCAATTAAAAGTCTTGGAGCCCATGAAAATGAACACTGAGGAGGGAAGGAATATCCCAAAGGAATTGCTGCACTTGAGGGGTTTTCATGGGTCCTGTCCTTGATCCCATCTCCTCTGGTATGGACCTTTCCTTTCAGCCACTCCCCTCTCCACAGAGCCCAGAAAATTCATGGAAAACAGAGCATTTTATTTATTATTCCCGTCCCTGCCACATCCCAATTAAATCCATCATTCCCCTTAAAAAAAGCCTTTCCATCCAAGCCCAAATCACCTCGTTGTGCTGAACCAGCCACAGCCTGCACCTCAGTTATCCCAGAGCTATTCCCTGTTCTATTCCCAGCTATTCGAGGTGGAAGGAAAAGCAGGACTGAGGAGCAGGAGGAAGGAGCCACAAGGTCGTTTGTCACCAGGCCTAATTAGCTGCTTCTCCATGAAAAGCCACTCAAAGTCATTTTTAATTCAGCTTTATTAAGTAAAATATGAGCTGTAGGGGGGTAAAAGCCACTCATGTACAAGGAAAAATTCCTTTTCCATCCCTACATCCTTCTTCCTTTGAAAACACTTCGGGAAAATGTAGAGGGAACCGCAAAATATTAGGAAAAAAATGTAAAAAATTAAAAAATTTTAAAATTAAGAGAGATCAGGCTGTAGATTTGATCCACTCCTAGAGTTCAGCTCCTTCTTCATTCCCTGCTCCTGGCAGCTACAAAGGATCATTTTCTTGGAGTGAATTTGGTTCTTTTTTTCCCAGGCATTTCATTTCCGTGGAATGAAAAGTTGTTTCTCCAGCCCCGAAATTGTCCCTGGGAATTTCGCCCTCCCCCTGATATCAGGGATGGCCTGACTGGGATGTTCGTTATCAGGCCATTGACAACTGGAGCAGAATATTTTTATTTTTCATTCCAGTCATGGGCTCTGCTCCACTGCTGCTCCCACAAATCTCACCGAATTCCCAGGCACATTTTTTTCCCCTGTATTCCATGCAGGAGAGCCCATCTTTCCCTACCAGTCCCAGCCCTGCTGGGAGCAGCTGGGCAGGGATTCCTGCCTGGAATGCAGATCCCTCATGGAGCCAGGGAGTGCTTCCCAGCCAGGAGACCTCCATCCACTTATCCAGAGAGCTGCGATTAAAGCCAACGGAGTCATTTCCCTCGGAACCGGGACGGGGTTTCTTTGCAAGACGTGGTTTTCGTGCAAAGGTTTTTACTTGCACGTAGGAGCATTATTTTTATTATTTTTATCATTATTTTTAACTTGCGCACTGGGGGAGCTACAATTTTATTGTTTTTAACTGGCACAGAGGAGAAGTTTCAATTTTATTGCTTTTTACTTGCACGCAGGATAAATTCTGATTTTTTTTTTTCTTTGCTTGCACATAGGAGGAGTTTCAATTTTTTTTTTTTTTAATTTGCCCCTGGGAAGGGTTAAATGGTCTTATTTTTTCCTCACGCGACAGAGGAGATAAAATTTTAATTTTTTTTTTTAATTTGCACATAGGAGGAGTTAAATGTTATTATTTTTTACTTGCACATAAGAGGAGTTGCAATTTTAATTTTTTTTACTTGCTCATAGGAGAAATTACAATTATTACTTTTTTTTGACTTGCACGTTGGAGGAGATCCAACTTTATTCTTTTTGACTTGCACATAGGAGGAGTTCCCATTTTATTTTAATTTTCACATAGGAGGAGTTACAATTCTAATTTTATTTCTTTTTTCACTTGCATAGGAGTAGTTCCAATTTTATTTTTTTATTATTAATTTTTAATCTAATTATTTTCTCCTTGCCTTGAATAATTTCTCCAATCTCCCCTGAATTCAACCCCCCGTTGCTGATTTTCCCGGGTGTTTCCCTCAGACCTGGCAATTCCCCCACATTTCCCAAGCTCCTGCTCCATTTGGAATTTCAGGCTGGCCTGGACACTCAGCTGAGCTTCCAGGAAAAGTCAGGAATGCTTCAGGGGCTGGTGGCAGAGTTCAGCCAAAGTAGGTTTCAATTTGGAGTACCTTGGGGTGAAAAATCCATTTATGAAAAACATCAATAAAACCAGCACCAGACCCACTTCAGTTGGCACCAAAACGGTGAAATTCTTCCCTAAAATACCTTGGAGAGCAGAATCCAAGGAATTTTTCTTCTTTAATTCACTCAAATTCTCTCCTGCATTACCCAGCAAAAAAATAGTTGCATGAAGAGACAAATTATTAAAAATTATCATTTAATCTGATTTAATTTTAGACTTGGGCTGAGGTTGAACAGGAAAGTTTAGTCCAGGATCACCAGAATTCCCAGAATTTCCAAGGTTCTGCCGTTGGACTGTGGGGTTTTAATTCCAGGTGAAAGCTCTTCCTCTTCTCCCGAAGCCTGTGGTTGTGCCAGCAGCTCTCACCAGCACGGGGATGATTCCTGACTTTTCCCTGGCAGTGGGAATTAAAACTAAACCTCGGAAATCAGAGCAGGCTTGGGCTTGTTCCCGTGCTCCTGCTGTTTCCAAGATGGGAACAGCCAGGGAAGCGATTTCGAGTGGAAAAACACTTTTTAATTACAAAAAAATGTCGTTTTCTGGAAGCCCGGAGCGTCAGCTGAGTTCTGAGCCAGAGGGAAAACTTTGGATTTAGGTTTAGTGACACTTCCACTGGGGAATAATGTGGTTGAAATAGCTCAGGGATCCACCAGGAACCTGGAATTCTCTGCTCCATTGGAACCAGCTCACTCAGGGCAGCAGCATTCCAGGCTTTTTAAAGGAATGTTTCCATGATTTAGACTTTTAAAAAATATTTAATTCAAATTTGTCAAATCTTTCAAAGCTCTGTTTGCTTTATTTTTGTGATTTTTTTTTTTTCTCCATGGATTTACTGAGACTTTTCCGGAAGTTCCGTAAGACTCATTTTGGGATTTCCCCATCATTTTGTAACTTCCCAGGTTTTGCCCCTGGATCCCTGGCAGTGTCCAGGGCCAGGCTGGACGGGGCTTGGAGCCCCCTGGGACAGTGGGAGGTGTCCCTGCCATGGCAGGGGTGGGATGGGATGGGATTTAAGGTCCCTTCCAACCCAATCCAGTCTGGAATTCTAGAAAATGAAGTTAAATAGGAGAATTAAGGATTTCAGTTCATTGAAATGGAATTTCCGGTCTGCTCCAAACAAATTTTTGATGGATTCTCCGTAATGGCTCTGTCTGTGCTCTGTTCAAGGCCGGACAATTTGTAAATTCCAGGATTTTCCTGGGAAGCACAGCTCCCGTTCAGCTGCTTTCCCTGCCCCCTTTCTAAATCAATGCCATAAATACAAATTAAACAAAATTAATCATTGCAACCCCCACATTTTGAACTGAAACATTCCCAGCTTTCCCTTTGCAGACAAATTCCATGCTCAGGCTGGCAAGGTTTGAGTCTGGACATTCCAGGGATCTGAGGGAATGAATGGATCTGCCCGGACTCCCGAGGATCAATAATTTAACACTGATTTACAGGTGTTTAGAGAACATTATTTGTATTTGGGGAGGTAATGAACAAACGATTGGATTTTAATTAACATCTCCTGGCTCTTTGGGGGGAACACATCGAATCCATGGATGCTTCCAGCCTATTTCAGGCAGCGTTGCAGGCAGAATTCCCACTCTTCTTTTTGCTGTTCTGCCATTCCACGAGCAGAGATTTCCGTAAAATTCCCACTGCCAGGAATTATTACAGCAGGATAATCACGGGGCAGTTGTATCCCAAATTATTTTGTCATGTTACATTTTTGGGAACTGCTGAGAAGAAAAACGAAATAAGTCAAATGTCCAATTTTCCTTTCTCAGCTGGGAAAATAATTTGATTTCTTTTTTTTTTTTCCTGCTGCACATCAAGACATTTAGAGAAATAAACTTATTTTCCTCTCTTGCATGCTCTGGAATAAACGATTATCCTAAATATCCGTGGAAATGTTTGAGATAGGAAAGGGCACAATGGGAAATAACAAACACTGGAAGTCAGTGGGATCACCATTCATCCCAGGGAAATGGATGGACCCCGACCAGACTTCTCAGGGAAGAGAGGGAGGGAAAAGAATCCACAGGGATTTTAAAGTCGACCTTGGTGGAAGCCTCCGGAAGGTGGTTGTGTCCATGGAAGATGGAAATGCCTAGGTTGTGTGGAGTGTTATCCATGTTATCCATGCCACATTCCTTAACTGTGGCTTTCCCTCTTTCAATCCAGCCACACCTCCACCTGTTCCTGCTTTTTATCCACCTTGCCCTTGGAAATCCTCTCTCTCCATCTTTCCTGAAGGATCCTGCAGGTCCTGGAAGGTCACAGTGAGGTCACCCCGCAGCTTCTCCTCTCCAGGTGAACAATCCCGGCTCTCCCAGCCTTTCCTCCCAGCAGAGCTGCTCCACCCCTCTGCTCATNACCCCTCTGCCTGGAGCCTCTGGATTTGCTCCAGCAGCTCCAGGTCCTCCCTTGTGCTGGGAAGCTGGATGCAGAATTCCAGCTGGGATCTCAGCAGAGGGGCAGAATCCCTGCCAAGAGGAGCAGTTCCTTAATTCCTCAGTTGGAATCCTGCCCCAGCTCCAGTGCCCTCATCCCTCATCCCATTCCCGAGCTCCCTGGTGCTCCTCCAGCCAAATCCCATCCTGGAGGCAGCGGAGCATCCACCCCGGAGCAGAACTGGAATTCTGGGCAATGCTGCTGGGGAGGAGGAAACTGGTCATCAGTGGGAGAGGGAAGGGAAGGGAGATGCGTGAATCCAGCTGGTTTGGAAATGCTGGAATGCACTGGGACATCACGGAGAGCGGGAATGACATCCCTGCTCCCGGTGCGTGTCTGGCACTCCTGGATTTGTTCTCTATTGGCTGTTTCCAGGAAAATGTTCTGTGGCTGGCTGGGACTTCTCCCTTGGGAAGCTCCTTCGAAATCCCCCTGAGCTGGATGTTGGTGAGGAAAAGCAGCAGCAGCGCCAGGGAATGTTGTGACATTCCATCGCCGTTCCTTAAACACGGCGCATTTCAAAAAATATGGATCTCATCCAGGAAACTGCTGGACAAACACTTGGATTTCAGGCTTGTGAGGATTTCAGGCTGAGTGCCTGGATGAAATGTGGGTCTGCCGTGGAAGGAGGAGTCTCCTCATCCCTGGTTCCGTCTTTCCCTGGATTTGTGGGAAGGGATAGGCCAGGGCAGGCCCTTGCCCTTCTCAGTCCCTCCACAGCTGATCCCAGAGCCTCCGCAGTGGGAAAGGAGAATCCCTTTATTCCAATTCACTGGCCAGGAGCACCGCTGGGCTGGGGATGAGCAGGAGCTTCCTCATTTGGGGCCTGAGGGGTCCAAGCCTGGAACCTCCCACCAAAATATTGGCGACTGCCCAAACCCTTTCCCCTCTTCCCAGAGGAATTTCCTGCATCAAATATTCCATTGCATCCTCAAAATCCCTTTTTTTCTTTATGGCAACACATCCAAGAACATGGAAAGAGCACAGGAGCAATAAGGCCTTCCACCTTTTCCCAGGTAAATCCTGCCCCAAGCCCAGGTTTTCATGGAGAAGCACAAAAAAGTGCTGCAGCTCTGGCATAAAAAATGGGAAATAGAGCCAAAAAAATTCCCAAATCCAAGGAAAAGCAGCTCCCAAGCTGAAGTCATCTGGTGACTCTCCTGGAAATGCTGAGCTCAGCCAAACTCCCGAAAGCAGGGAAATGGGAAATAAATAATTAAATCCTGAGTTTATTATTGCCCAAAATAGAAGAGTTCTCAGGAAGGATTAAAAATATTCCCTGGAAGTGGCTCCTTTGGAGCATCTTAAAGAGGCTGGCTTGGGAATAGTTTAAACTGCTTGTTGCTGGCAGTGTGGAATCATGGAATATCCTGAGTGGGAAGGGATCTTCAAGGATCATGAAGTCAGGAAAAAGAAGGAAAAAGTCCAATTATTTGGAAAAATATTTGAAATATTTAAGAAAAATCTGAATTATTTCCTTGTGCTCCTCTTGAAATCACCTCTGGCTCCATGAAAATGAATCTGGGATGTAACAAGAAAGGGAAAACCTGAATTATTCTTTTCTCTGGTGTGCTGGCAGTGGATTATCCCGGGATTTTCACTGTTGCTGATGCCTGAACGTGGACTTTCCTGGCTGGATTTTGCCCTCACAACACCTGGAGCACATGGACAATGTGTCCGGGGAGAAATCAAAGCAGCACCTGAAATATTATCCTTTTAGAGAATTCCTTGCTCCCTGCTGAGCCATTCCAGGGCGGGGAAGTTGGAACTGCAGTAGGAGGCACTGAGGAATTCAGGGAATTACATTTGGATGAGTTCTGAAGGCTGAAAAATCCCAATTATTCTGACTGGCCTGTGAAATGATCAATATCAATATCAATATCCAATAGAGCTGATTGGAAACCCCCAGCTCACGTTTCCAGCCTGCTTTTCCTTCCCTTGGGAATGCTGCAATTCCCATCTTTCCTCTTCCCCTGCAGCGCAAAAAGACGAACACCCAAAGTTCTCGTTGGCAGATGGAGAAAATCCTGCACCATTTCCCAGCCCAAATCCCTGAGATCCCTGGATGTTTTAGGAACTTTTCCAGTGTTTTCCATAAGATTCCCTGCAGGAAGCAGGATCCATGCCCTGAAGGAAGCAGTCCTGCCCTGGAGCTGCTGCATCTCTCTCCTCTCAGCAGATTAATTTTTTATAATTTAATTTCTGTCACTTCTGGGTTTTTCCCACTGTAGGAATATTCCTTTTGATCCAATTCCATTTAGCTTGGATACATGGAAAAATTCCTGCACATGGATATCCTCATGGCATTGCATCCATCCCAATCCTGGTCACTGTAGGGGTGTGGAATGACTTGGAAAATGTGCTTTAAAATGCATTTTACACCTGGAAATGGGGAATGTACATGGATTGTTGGAAGGGATTCCCAGGATCTGTCAGCAAATTCTGCTAAATGATTTTAAAATTAATACATTTTTTAAATTTGTATCTTTATTTTTATTTTTGTTTATTTTTAT
>WBMZ01013053.1:0-108275 GCA_013400975.1 Atrichornis clamosus
TCCCCACAACCCAGGACAGGGTCTATTCAGAGCTAGAACTGTAACTCCACTTCCAGAATGTTGATAATAACTGAAATGCAGTAACACTTTCTGCCCACATAGAGTAATGACCTGTAGGGGATAAATGTGACAAAAGGGAAATACATGCACTATTTGATTTACAACCTAGGTTTTTAATAATGAGACAAAGAAGTAGCAACAGAATGCATTTGTAAATCTATTTTTCACACTCACCTTTCAAAAGTAAAATATGATTAGATAATTTAAGGTTGCTTGTGTCAAATGAAGAGTAGCTGTAAAGGCTGTGATTTTACAAATGAGTGGATCCTTATTTAATGCACTACTTGCATGTTCTGGGGTAAGTGAGTGAAAGAGGTGTTGGCTTCAAATCTGAAATTCAGAGCTTGTTTGGGTCAGGCTATTTACCTCTTCCCATAAGCAGCGTGTTAAAGTGAAAAACAGCTGATGAACAAATTTTTCAGAAACTTCAGTCAAGTTTTGTGTGATCTATGCTTTGGGTCACAGGCCCACACATTTTTCTGTCACAACCAGGAATGAGTAGCTAGAACCAAAGATGAAAGGTGGGGAATTTTGGTTGAGTGTTGCTGGTACTAGTATCTCACTGACTGTGATTTTTTTTTCTGGTTCTGATTGAGAATGTGGGACTTTCTTTTCTTTTTAAGTTAGGTATGTTCTTAAACGTAATACTTCATCCAGGAGTAAGGCACAACAGATTTTTGACCAATATAACGCCTGTGGCTCCTTTTGAAGTCCAAGAAACCAAATCCAAGCAACAACAGCTTACATTCAGTTTCATATCAGCTTTAAAGGAAGTACCTACTCCACGCTAGCTCCCTGTGAACCAAGTCAGAACCATGTAGAGTAGGGGACCCTGGAGGTCCCACTTGAGGCAGGAAGCAGTGCAGATACACTGACCTAGGAGACAGGATGATCTACAGTGCATGATATAGACAGTAACCACTAGTTTCTGTTCAGTACTTTTGATCCAGGGCAACATCCCCTTTGAATAACATCTGCAGTCACTCTCCTGGGGATGTGCTGCAGCTGTTATCCCTAGTGCTTCACTTAGAGCTATGCCGGGTATTTCTGGATGTGCTGCAATCACATCTCCACTGACCTTACAGGGGTAAAAATGTGGATGCACTGCATCAAGCAAAGACCCAAGCAGCAGACTTTCTGCCGAAGCTGGAGGTAGCTGTCTGTCTGGAAAGAATAAAAAATATGGTATAGGAAGTATAAAATTCAGGAGAAATATGGTAGTTATATGCCACCTGCATTCAGAATATTTCTAAAGGAATCTGGCAAAATTCAACTCTTTGCTTATGTATATATTTCAATGGGGTTCCTCTATATTTATGCAGAGGAAAGCAGAAAATGTGTTGTAAAGGCAAATAAAGGCCTATGACAATAAAAAACATGTTTCTTTTTTTACCTCACATATACCTCATATGTCTGCAAAAATAAGAAATGTGATTCTTATCTGTATGAATTGTATGTTCTTGCATGTGTGTACATCTAGAGTACACAACTTGACTTACATACAAATATATTAACAGTGAACAGATGAATTTATATATGTGATATACATGCACCCAAATGCAGATGACCAGTTCTGATTAGTTTGACATTTTAATATATTACTGGGAAAATAACTCCATATACAGTCTTTTCAAATGGAGTTTACGTGATCAGCACTGCTTTTAGGTAGAACATTTAGTTAATGTTTCATGTTTAACTTATTGATAACTGAATTCAGTTTTAGTTTATAAAAAATGCAGATTATGGTGTCATTTTTACCCATAGAATCACTGAATCACAGAAACAATTAGGTTGAAAAAGACCTCTAGGATCATGAGACTTCTGAAATCATGATTGGTTATATCCAGTTTCTAGCAAAGAAAGGTCTTCATTGAACCAAGGTCCAAGCTATAAACACAAACAGGAAAGAAAAAAAAGAATACCTCAATGCACTATTGGCTTGTTAAACTTCGACAGATTTCAAAACCATACAGGTACATGGTAAATCTAGAAAAGCCTATTAAATGCTGTAGTTTGTTGTGAAAGCAGCATTTTTAATGAAATTTACTTAGGGAAAAATAATTACCTTAGTTTTGCTTAAATCAAAAGAAGGGGATTTTTTTTTGCTCTCAGCTTTATGTTCTTGAAAAACAAACAGAACAACAGTTTCAAAGAAGAAATTAAACAAAATGCACAACGGACCTGGATAATTCCAAAAGAAAAAAACTCAAGCAAGCCTAAACCCCAAACTTGCCCAACAAAAAAATCACAGCCAGATGTGAAAACAGTTCTACTTGTTATAAAATTGGTGTGTACAAATAGTTCTACATAAAAGCAAATATTAAAATAATGTGTAGCAAACAGGAAAACTATCTCAGAATTGCTATATAAACAGTTTCTAAGGGCAGTTAATGCTTATCCATAGTGTTACAAAATACAATGATAATTCTAAAGAAAAAATGCATTTAAAGTGTAACACATTTCTACCACAAGTAGAAAAATGTCATGCATTGTGATGTGTAGCATAAATCAATCACAGGTGCTTTCCATTATCCTGAAACTCTATAAATGCCTGTATGTTTTGAGTTCCAGGCAGCGAGAGGTATGTATTAACAACAAATTTTATTGTTCAATCTACAGCATCCAGACCTTGTGGACTGCCACTGGTGTGAAGAAGGTCTGTTGTGGAAATTGCGCTGTTCATTTCAGCGCTTATGGCCACATGGGACCTCAAAAGAAATGAACAGAAATTATCTTTGCCTACAAACTGCAGGTAAACCAAAGACTGACTGGAGCAGGGGACATGCTTCATGTAGAAGCATGTTACTGCTAAGTATAAGTGATAAAGCAGTACATGATGTAGAATTTCAAAATATCCATTTCAATGTGAAATAAATAGCAATATGTATTTATTTAGGTAATTAATTATGTGAAAATCTGATTGAAAATAAAAGAAGATTTTCCAAAGTCTAATAGAAAAAGATCTTGAAAAAGTCTGAAAAGATAACAGTCTAAAAGAAAGTCAGAGAGCATCAACCAGAGACATAGTTTTGCTAAACTTATGATTGCAATGAGCTTCATTCAAACTTAACTAGAACAGTGGAGCACATATCTGACAGTGGTGTAAACATGGAATACTACCTTCAGTAGATCTACTTAAGCAGTTACAGAGAACATCAAGGAAAGAAAAACAGGTTCTAATACAAAGTTATTATTGTCAGTGACTGGTAATGTAAACTGAAAAGCTTCTATCTGCTCCAAGAAGCAAAATAGGCTCAAAATTTATACTAATGTGCTGGCTTGAAAGTAAACTGGCTATGCCCATTTTTGTAAGCAATAACTTATAATAGCTTGTTTTGTCACCAGCTGTGCACAATTATGTAAGAAATTATGAAAATAATTGGAAATATTCTAATTCATACTCACTATCTCAAGGACTACCAGCTCAAGAGCTTTTTATTAGATCAATAAATACAGCAGCAGTTAGAAAACCATTCTGTTGCTCACATTAAGCATAAGGATGGGTGCTTGGGTGTAAACCCAGACTTTTCAAACTGATTATTATGCATCATATATTGTCTTGTAGAACATAAACTCATTATTTTAAGTCACAGGAGAACATGTAATAAGACATCTAACTTCTAGACTTTTTAATAGAAATACCACAGCACATTTGTACACCTATCTTTGAGAAAAATTCAAAGCCTTAGCTATGAATTTACAGTAGAAGGTAATATCTGCTGTTTTGAAAAGAGAAAATCCAAATCTCATGTATTTTCCATCTGCAAGATTTCTAATACATCTTTCAGTCCTGTATAAAAGCAGCTTCACCATCAACCCATTCAGGCAGGCAGTTTAATTTGGCTTAATAGGTACTTTCATTTTATGCATTACAGCATGCAGTTTCTTTGCTTCACATTAGCAAAGTGCTGCTTCTTATTTGAATGCAAAACCAATCTTAGTAGGGTCCCAGTATTCACAAAAGCAATACCTTTTTCTTTCTTTCAAGCATTAAGTAAGGTAGATCCAAGTTGAGATATAAAATTGTAACAGCACCTTTTTTTCTTACTTCTCAGCATCCTTTCTCCTACAGGATGTGTACATTGCATATTAATATTTAAAGTATGATAGTCTAACCAGATTAAATTGGAAGGTGTGATAAATCACTAATTTTAGCCTACTTCCAGTCTGGCCTGGTTTGAGTATTCACACATTATAATTTAAACAAGGAAATGTACATGTATACTTAAATTCATCTGAAGTCATTATTTTGAGAGGTGTTGAAAATTACTATAGAAATGTATGCAAAATAATGCTGTTTTTGTCTTTTTGTTTTCTTGCTTGTTATATAATGTCTCTGGTTTTATGTTGTTAATAATTTAAAATAAGTTATGAGATACAATCCATCTGCACTAGCTGTAGCAAGCACAACTTGTCTAGTTGGCTACTTAGTATTTGTTAAGTAAATGACAATGATAGTATATAACTGATCCAATGCAGAGAATTTAGAACTTTGTAATTCAGAATTTTTCGAAGCCTTCAGGCATCCTCAAGTAAGGAAAATTCTGCTTTCCCTTTCACCTCTATGCAGGCAAAAATAGTCATATCTGTGTGTGTGTCCTGAAAATAGACTCTATCCTCACATTTAAATGTGATAAAAATCATTACAGGAGAATGACAGAGGTTTTAAATGTTCCATGTATAATGTAGTCACTATCTTCATTTCTGAACTTCATCCTGCAAAACAGTTTGTAGATGTTTAAATCAGTTGAATATCTTATATTTGTTACATACAGTTTAGGTACCGTTTTTATAGGTGGAAGGTATCACACTCTGAGTATTCTGAGTAATATTCTTCACTAGAATGTTATCACTAGGAGGTGCTGCCATGAGATGAAATGTGATTGAAGCATGGTTAAAGCTCACATGAACAATTATTTCTTAGACTTTCAGTGAAGAGAATTCAGGCACAGACTTTTGGTGAAGCTTTGCTACTGTTTTGCCTTGTTCTGTATTTTCCTCTTCCCCTGCTCCCTGCACTCCTGGAACATGTGCCCCAGTACCTCTGCTGGAACAGAAAAAAGCCAATGCCATGATGCAAGAGTTGAAGATGGGAGAAATGAAGACTTTATCCCTCTGCTTTCAGCCTTAGTTTTGTGCCTGGAATAGTCATTTGTACCATGGCTAGGGTAGCAGACAGTACAGAGGCTTACCAAGAAGTGCCTGTGCTTGTAGGAGATTGGAACCCATCAGGATCCAGATGTGTTCTGTGCTCTAGGAGACCTGGCCCACCTCAGTTCCATTTCCAGGCTCTATCTGCATCTCTTGGCTGGAATACTTGCTGCTGAATGGATGGCAAAAGACTAAAGCTACTGATTTAGTTTGAAAAGAAAGAAAAAAATACTGGTTTTGAAGTTCAGAAGTTCCAGAGGAGTCTGTTCTTCGAATCCTGGCAGCAAACACCTTTGTAATCAGCTATCTCCCATGACTAGACACATGAAAAGCAGAGGTCTAAGAGTATATCAAATAACTTGCAAACTTGCAGGCTAAGGCCTTTGACTCCTGCAATCTTGCACACTGTAACAGTTATCTGGTGCCCACCCCAAATGAAGTACGAGTAGAGATAGTCTGTGATCCTCTCTTGATATATCCTCCTATCTCCAGGGCCTCTGAGACAGAGCTTGTGCAAAAGTCTTAAATAGATTCAGTTCCTGCAACTCCCAAGATTTGGTGATTTTTTCTAGTCCATTTTACTGGTCAATAACCTACCATAAAAGGATCCTTGAAGGAACAGGAATCTCTTTCCAAGGCTTTAATTTTTCTCTCCTATGTAGCATTTACATGGAGGAACATTATCATTTAATCTGGCAACGCAGCATGTGAACCGCCAGAAGCTACATTTTGACTAGCGAAAGATGAACCTCAAAAGCCTGAAAATTCTTTTCACTCAGACAATGTCTAAATGGTAGTATTGTTATTTAAATATCTTCAATCCATACATTTGAGATGGAAATTTCCCTGCTTTATATTATGCATTCTCATAAGATTTCCTGGTAAAATGAAAAACCAGAAAAATGTTTCAATGTATTTTTAAGCTTCAATTTTCACACTGGTATGCTTAACCCTTATTTTAACTTCCATAATTTTTTTTAACCCTGGAAATAAAATCCTGCAAATTAAAAATACAGTAGAAAATCAGAAATATGTGTTAGTTAAAACTGAGTATTTGAAAACTTTGCCAGTTGAAAAGATCTTTTTAAAGTTACTTTTCTGCTCTTTTCACTAGTTGTCTACGGAGTTAAATCATGTGGTTTAAAGTAAAATATTATGCACCAATTTCCTCATTTTCAAATGAAGTCATGTCTGTGCTATTGAATATAAGTAAAGCATTAGTTGCTGCCTACCAGCTGCGATGTAATGAACACCCATGTGTGTACATCCAGCTATGCCAGCTGTGGGGAAACACCTGGTAGGTAAAAACTCTTTCACTGATAAATAAATTTTGTGTTGGGGTTTTTGATAACTGACTAGCCTCTAGTTGGGTTATATAAAGCTGCATAAGACACGTGAGATAGATTAGAGTCTAGTGCCAATTTCACAAGTTACTACCACTTGGTAGGGTAAAATTGTAGAAGAGGAGTCTCAAATCTCTTAATCCTGAGGATCACATATTTCTCCTGTCCTTTTATAATTGCAAACACTTCATTTGAAGGTGAATGCAGGACAAGCAATTCCCTAGATAGTGAAAAAATGCTTATATGCAACAGTTCACATGGTACAAATATCTGAGTGCCCACTTTGCTTTCCAAGGGATTAAATTAATGCCCATGATTTAGTTGTTTCTGTTCCTTCCTTTGCCTGCTATTTGCATCTTATGGCAAAAAATTAATCTTTATATCTGTGATATGATTTGGTACTCATCTTTTTTCAGTTTGGATCAGAGTTTTAAAGGAATACAACATTCCTTCCTCTAGTAAAACAGTCAATAAAATTGTAGGAGGGAAAGCCATCTCAGAATCTTATCTCAGATTGGGGGTTAAAATAATCTGAATAATAACGTAACAGCTCAGGTTGCTTGTTAACAACCATACATAATTATGGCTCATGTCATCTGAGAATTCAGTCTCTGACTAACACGAAAATTGCATGACATCTCTCAGACCTAAGTAAAATTAGGCTAAAGCTTCATATGGGAAAAAATGAGACGGCTCAAAGTATTCTTTGGATTAAATATTTATCAGTCACAGTCTTCAAGAACCTAAACAGTAACAATCTTCATAAAGGTATTCTGCATGAGATACCTGTGTATCTGCATTGCTTTTACCAATGACTTCCGTACACACTGCTGTCTGTCTCAACAGAGCCCATGGCTGTGATTCACATTTCCTGACACCCAGCTGTCCTCTGCTCTCTAAGGGGAATGTGGATGTCCAGATGTATTTGTACATTTCCATCTAAAAGCTGTGTGATGCATTGTCTTACTTAGTCCCTCGGTCTTAGAGGAAAAAAAATCTATGGTGCTACTGGATTCTGGGAAAAACATGCTTTCTACATTTTAGTATATTTTCTAGCTAAGAGATATTTTACTTGAAGAATTTTGAAGGCTTTTCTTTAACATGACTCCATTTTCTTTAACATCATGGCCCCATATTGACCAGTCATTAATAAAAAATGCAAACAAGAACTGAGTATTGTGATTTTATATTCCAGCTTTTTCAAGGTAACAAAATGAGCTTCATTTATTGAGCATTTTCCTAAACAGGCTGTTCCTTGACACATATTATTAACAGCTACACCTTGCAGATTTTAAGTTTTAACTATATATTTTACCTGTACATGCTCTACTGAGCATCTTTTCTTGGCTGGTACATTTATATCTCTTCCCCTCCACCCCTATTGTCTTTTTCTCAAGAAGAAATGCTTATTTCTTTGAACTGATGTCACAATTTCCTGACTAAAAATCCAGCAAGAGTTTTAAATTGGACTATAAAATTTCCAAGTGTCTTCAGGTTTTTCTAGGAATGGAGTTAGTCCTAATACTGCTAATTGTTGTATCCAAAATTTAGACAGAACCTTTTGACTGGCCATCATTTCTATGATACCCCAAAGTCAAGACCTTTATTAGAAAGGTTCTTCTCACAGAGCTTTTCTTGTAACACTGAAGCTGGATTCTATGTGGTGCTATATCTACAGCTAATGACACAGCTCGCAAATCAAAGCCATATTTTTTGTGTATTGGGCAGCTGCCCAGTGGACAGATTTTCATTTTACTACATCTCTGAGATGTCACAAAGTAGAGCTTTATGACTGATCATTTTCTGATGCAGGTTCTTATTTCTGCCTCTCACTGAAGTCCCTCCTCTCTTTTCACAGGCATAGGGCAATGTTCTGCCATGCATCTAAAGCTGAAACTAATGAATAGAATGAAATCAGAAACCAGCCTCTGTCACTCCTATTGATCCTTGAGTCTCAGTGACAGCAGCTCCAGCACAAAGGGTACAACATTACTGATATGTTCGGTGATGTTCTTTGAGCAATGACAGACTGTTGGGGGAAGAAACACCCAGGCTGTAGCAAGTGTCTAAGCCCCAATGCAATCTGGATGCAAACCAGAACCCCGTTCTCAAGACACTAATGACAGTGATGGGTAATTTCTTGATGGTGCAAAGTGGAGCACATGCATCACTTCTCATCTTTGTTGACCTCTATGCAACATTTGATGCAGACAGTGACCATGAGAGATTACTGAAGGAAATGGCAAGGCTGCATAACGAATACATCAAAATGGTCTAACATCTGTCTGGGTGTGTATAACTCTAATAGGGTGACAGGAAATGTCAATTTTGTCTCCTGACTTCACAACTACCGTTTCTCACTTTGAACGCATTCAACATCTACAGACAGATCCTGAAACCAGAGCAGTTATCATGAACTTAGTGCAGCGACACAGCTCTCATCATATGCATCTTCGCTAGAGAGAGCAAGATGGGATCAAATGTTGGCCAGTAACAGCAAATAGATGAAGACAGTTGCGTCTGAATGAACAGTGAACCTACACAAAGCAGAGACCGTGCTGGGGAAGATAAAAATCAACCAACAATTAAAATAACTTTGGGCAGTTTACAGCCTCATATCTGAAAATGTCTTTTGTTGAATGGAGTTCAGTATAGCAAAGTAGTATCAAAGTGATTTCAAAGGACTGAATTGCCAGTCTATGTCTCAGTTTTTCCACAAGATTCTGGTTCATGATGAAGCAGTGAAGAGTGACTCATTAACTATTTCCTAATTTTTAAGTTCTTTGTTTTAGTATTTAAAATCTTCGTGTACTGTAACTTGAGCATATTACAAAGAAGGCGAAGGGAGAGAACAGGAGACAAACAGAACTGTATTTTTTAGACTTTTGACAAAGGTGAATGAAGAAAACTTACAGTTTTGCTAATATCTCCATGAGCCATTAGCTGGCTTAGAATACTCAGAGCTTTTGTCATTAGCTAGTTCATAACGAGGTTACAACACCAGTTTCCTCATTTACATGAAGGCCAGAAAAGGATAGATTTACCTCTCTGTGTAAATACATTTACCCATGAGTTTTACGATGATTACCAGTATAATAACGATTCCAGCTTCAGTTCTGTATCTTCTCACAAACACTGTTTTCACCTCAGATCCTCTGGGTTTCTTTCTGCAGTCTCTTACACACTCTGTTCACAGTTACCCTATTTTCTTTAGCCAACCTTCTACAACCTGTTAACGCATACAAGAGACTCCAGCTGCCTTCTTAGACATCCACTCTCAGTTATTCCTTTTGCTACCTCTATTCAACTCTTACATCCTCTTCTTGAAGCAAGGATGTTTATTGCCATGTTGCTTTTGTCCAGCCTGTGGCTGAGAACAAAGGAACAAAAGAATGTCTCTGCGTGGTTAAGTCACTATTTTATTGAGCCCTTGCTACTGCTGTACTTGCATCCATATGAAAATCACCTCAATGTGCTGAGATCGAAGCTCAGTGCCTGCAGGAACTGAGTGAGAAGGTGGGCTCAGCACATAACACAGTGCCTGAGAACAGGCAGTTCAACCTTTAACAGTTGGAAATCACTTGGCAGCTGAGACAGGACATACGTGTGAGCACTTGCATTTTAGAACAAAGCAAATCCAAACACAGTGGAATTTTTAAAAGCCAGAGATTTTGTTCAAGGACCATTTAAACAACTCTTCTTGGAAATGACCTTTCCTTTTCTTTGTTTTCTTCTTTCCCACTTTGTTCATCAGAAGAAACAGAGATGCAGATGCATATTTTCCAAACAACAGATGGTAAGCCTTTGATCCAAAACACAAATGCCCCAAACTATGGACATAAAATTGTTAATAGAATTGTTTTAAGCAAAGGAAAAACATTTTTCTTTTATTTTTTAGAAAGTGTGTGTCTGTGAAAATGAAAATATCAGCCTCAGTTTATTAGGGAAAGCCAAGGCATAGAAAGGTGATTAGTCATTCAAAATGATTAGCTGTTTGACAACCTTATTTATAAGTGGTGCTACCTAAATATTAATAAAATGGCTGAACAGGGGTGAACGAAGCACAAGGAGAAATGTACTGTAAAAAGCCATCCACTATTGGTATCTTTCATTCAGCTTTCATCAGTGCTGAAACAAGTAAAGCGACATAACAGCTATGCCTTTAATTGCCTATTCCTGGATCTTATTTTTGTTCAAAGTATATTTCTCAATAAGTAAAGAGTAATAAAAAAATAAACGACAGATTTTTATTACATGTACACAAATTAGCCTAAATTTTTGTGTCACAGGATGAAATAGTGTTTGAAAAAAAAAAATGCAGAGCTTGTTTTTTTCTCTTGTGAACAAAAATTTGGCAAGATAAGACAAATTTAATCAGGTTGCAGGGAAACAAACATTTTAGATATGCTGCATTTGTTTAAAATACCATGGACTAGTAATGCAATCAATTAGTAGCAATGGAAAGCCTTTATCCAAATCAACACCAGTAGTTGTATTACTTAGCAAGCATGAGTACAACTTTTCATCATAGAGTACTTTTTCAGAATATTTTATCAAATGGATTTCCATTTAATTTGATGAATTTTTTTTAGACAATGTCCTGTCTTCACTGTAAATGCTAAATATGTAAATTAACTTTAATTCCAAATCACCACTATAGTTAGCAGAACCAAATGCTGCACGTTTAAAGGGAATGCAGAAGAGATATGACAAGACACCTTTGATAAAAAATGTTACAACATACCAAGTAAATAATACACAAGCAAGTAATAGCACCAGAATAAGATGGTATGGGATGCATATCGATGCATGTGGCAATCTCAGGTAAGACTCATGCCAAAGTAAGAAAGAAGCCTGTGAGAAAGAGAAGCTTGGCAAATGCTTTTGTAGTTGCCAGTTTAAAGAACAGCCAAAAGATTAATTTGAGGAAAAAGATAGAGTGTGTATTGATATTACAACTGAAAATAATGCATTATAATGCTCTATCTAAATTTAAAATAACTCTTGAAACTAGTGAAGGAGGACAAAACTCTACAGAGAGAACAGTGCTCTGTAGTCTCCTGTACAGGAAAGAATTTCTTTGACATTAAGAAAAAAAATTGATGTGAAAAAGAAACTATTGGTCACCATGACAGATAATGATGGGCTATAGTATGTATATGAATACACGTAGAAAAGTTGCTTCATAATGTGTAAGAGCAATCACAATTCTTTTTTTCATTATTGTCTTGTTTTTTTTCCTAAAGAGAGAATGATGAGGGGCAGGAGAGAGGAGGAACACCCAAATAAGAAGAAGTGCGAAGAAGTTAATTAATTTTTAATTTGAGAAAATTGAGAAAGTAAAGAATGAATAGAAAATCTTTGTTTTTCTTTTGTGTTTATTTTTGTATTTAACATAATTGACCATTTACAAAAAAATCATTGGAGGAAATAGTAGGAAGGCATTATAACCCAAGATACATTATGCCGCAGATCTGTAGCTTCCTCAGGCCACACTCTTGGTGAATCACCCTCCTCTCCACCTCAAAAATATGCACCATGTAATCAATTCCTATCTCACTGAAATGGCTGCCACGTACCGCAGAAGAATGTCGCTGTTGAACCACTGGCAGAGCGAAAGAACCAGATGAGTTCGGGTGAGGCAGAAAATCTGAATTTATTATTTAATTCTAAAACTTATATAGACTTTCCAAAGGTCGTCCGGATTGGGTCAATTCATAACCTCCCCCTAGGCCGATAGGCCAGGTAGAAAGTCCATCTTTCCAGAGACAGTTTTCAATAACATCCAAGCTTTTATCTCTATTTACAAAACATAGAAGGAAGAAGAGAAAAGTTCCCGTGGGAAAGGTCTGTGTTACCACAGAAGAAGCCCTGTACTCAGGGCAGTGCCAGGGCTTCAGCACGCGCTGCACCATGAGCAGGCCTTACTGGGTGAGCAGCAGAAGTCATTTACCCTGAATGTGTTGTTAGTAAAAACCGAAACCCCTTTTGCCACAGAAATAAAGGCAGGAAAGTTTACACATCGTATCAGTACTCCAACTTCTCACTCAGTCAAGGAGCCCTTGCTGTTGCTTGGTGTCTCTTGAATTTGTGCAGCTGGAATGCTGTCCTGAGAAACTGCCAGTTGCAGCAACTGAGCCAAATGTAAACAGCAGCTCCTTTACAGTCAGGTGACGAACTTATTACTTTTCTTCATGTCTCCTCTTTAATACTTTTTTCCAGATGAAAAGTCCTTCATTATTTTCAGGGACAAATAATTTGAGGAAATGACGTGACAGAATTAAGTTATTAGGGGTAACTTTGGTTTATAAACCAAAGAAGTCTCTGAAATATTTCAGCCAGAACATTTCAGGTACCTGCTTACCTTCCCACAGGTACCAGGGGCTGCTGCCAGCATTACCCCCTGAAGCCATCAGTCCTCGGGCTAAGCCAGACTCATCCCTCAGCTCTTCCTTGAGGGAACAAATATTTCAGTGTCAGCCAGCTTGAGGGCCCCTTGCTGAACTCACTCCCGTTTGTCCATGTATCTGAAACCACTGTGTTCTCTTCTTAACAAGGGTTCCTACTACCAGCACCAGCACTCCTTACTCTGATGAATTAAACTTCAAACAATTGTTACGCCACAATATTTCAGCAACACAAGACTCCTGTGAAATGGAAACAGAGTCTTGTTTTTTCTCTTCTGTGCTTGAATAACACCAGAATAATTTTAATATTAAATATATACATTTTTTCTTATGAATTTTGAAGCAACCTTGAAGTATTTGCAAATGCTAATGAAGTTAATATTTATTTTGATAGTTTAGTTGATAGCTTTGCAACCTAAGTGTGCTCTGATCCAGAAGTTGCTCTTTTCCTCTATTACATGTAATTGCATACTACTTTACATTCATAGCAAATTTGAATAAGAATATTTTAGCAAACTAAGATGAAAATTAAGGCATGTAAATGGTATTCTCCCCAAGATAAAACACCACACATATTAGTACAGTTACAGAGAGGTAAATACCATTCAGTCAGTGAACTGTGAGATTCATTCATTTAAGTTTGGCAAAATATGGTGAGATCTTGGAAAAGTGCTATTTCTGCTTATTTTTATTTATGTAATTTTATTAATAAATTACCTTTCTTGGAAATGACAACAAACATCATAAAAGCAGCAAATAACTTCCCTGTCCTTTTCATGGCTGGGAATTCAGCCTGTCCATGTCTATGCTGGACATTTTTCTTAGCTGTGTATCACCTCTTGGGCTGTACAGTCTGAAAAGTTAGAGAAAACAAAAATCTCCTGCTAGGAACAAGATCTTATGAACTTTACCAAGAATTCAGAAAATGAAAGGGCAGAGGCAGGTGAGATACAGCAAGTGAGCTGAGAGTCTCTGGAGTCCTGCTTGATGGTGAGAAGAAGCAGAGGACTGGTGATAGCAGATGATGCTGATACCAAGAGGCTTTTCGCATTTTGCTTTTGCCTTTGCCTTTTTGCCTAGTCTATGCTAGCACTCCTGAGCTGTTTCAGATTAATAATACCCTATATCCTAGACAAAACAGAGCCACCTATCTCTACAACCTTCCACTCTCATGCTATCGCAGAGTGACAACTGAAAGACTAATGTTTAATTCTGTGTCTTAATTGGAGAATCTTTGTAAACTATGTTTTTTGTTAGAACAGCATATATATAGAGCTATGGGATAGAGAGATGCCTTTCTTATTCTTATTCTTATTCTTATTCTTATTCTTATTCTTATTCTTATTCTTATTCTTNTTCTTATTCTTATTCTTATTCTTATTCTTCTATTCTTTTGAATCTTTTTCCTTACCCACACCCAAACCTTTGTATACTGGTCTTTTGTTTTGGGCTGGGGGAAGGACTGCCCTTCCCCCGTTTGTATTTCAGAAAGCTTCTGAAATAAGTTTTTGCTTTTTTCTCCTACATTTTAAAAATCTGCCTCCAGCTTCTGTTTTGTCACTCACAAGGTGGGGGAGAAAAAGGCAACAATGTTTTCCCAAGAAGCAGGCTGCAGGGTGTCCAAGCCAGCACTCCCTAACCAAGATCTCCGGGACTGAAGGGACTTTGGGTTTCCTGCCTGTGTGCTCCCTGCTTTGATGGTTCAGGGTCGAAATGCGCTTCCCATTCCATCCCAAGATGAAATCAAAACAAAGGCCTTACAAGGTGGAGGTCAGCAGTGACCAAAGTGCAGCTGCTGTCATTGGCCCGTGGCATCCCAGCGGCTACACTGAAATAGTGGAAGGAAAACTTTGCAGGCTTTCTGCAAACATCTCCCTAGATCCATCACACATATCTGTGCAAGGCTGAGCTACAGTTATGCTAAGATGGTGATGTATTGTTGATTTGGTAAAATTCTGAGTGGTTTAGGAGGACTTCATAAAAATAAATAAATCAAGAATAGACATAAAGGTAGGCCACTTATTCATTATCATATCATATTTCTTACACACTTTAAAAAAAGTCTTTAAACCACAAATTTTCTGTTTACAAGATATCAGAAAAAAAAGAAAATCAATACATAAAAGTCAAATACCTTCTCTTTTTTTAAATTATAATATTATTCATATATAAGCACACTCACTTGGGAGGTGCTAGTGACCATTCTCTGATGTGTTGGTTTTTTTTTATGAATTGCTTTCTTTTTCAGTTTTTGATTAATGTGCAATATAACAATTTCTAATAAACAACTTATTACAATATAAATCTAGTCCAGCTGCATTTTTGCAGCTTGAAAATGACAGTTTTGATTGTCTTCTCTTTTTAGAAGTAGAGCAGAGTGTTTGCAATGACCGCTCTACTATCTAATCTATTCTACTTTTTGTTGTTTGCTTTTTTTTTTTTTTACCTGTGCAGACCAGAGAGCAATATAAGAAAATATTATGACATTTACAATAACGCTTTCAAGGAAAACAAATTCCTATGGGACAGATATTAAACGTGTTGTAAATATTGGGAACAAAAGCATTCAGCATGTGTGTTACTCAAAGTTCTTGTTGGACACTGTATATTACTACTGCACTTGAGTTAAATGATATAGGTGGACTTATGTCATTCATCAAAGCAACATTTTAAAATTACCTGCTCTTAGGAGTCTGGAAATTGTCTAAGCAAGGAAAAAAGAAATGAAGTCTGATAAAATCATAAATGTTTTCTCCATCACTGCTGAAACTCTAATTTTCTTGTTTATTGCTTGAGTTGATAAGGCAAATAAAAGGAATCTAAGAGAGATTTCTTTAATATGCAAAATGAATTTCAATGTTCTGTCCCGCTGGTATTTTTATGGAAAACCTGACTCGATGCTACACATGGAACAGAAAAATCTGCATTTAGATGGAAATATTATGAAATGCATGATATGGTACAAAGTAAGTCTTTTAATGGAGACAGCAAAGTGTTGCATTATATGGTTGAGTGGAAAGACAGCATGCATACAGGCTTTTATGTCCAGCTGCCCTGATTTGCCCAAGAGAGCTTACTATTTGAATTTGAACCTAATACAGGGGAAGAAAAAAAAAAAAGTCCAGCAAAAATTAAGCAGAAAACTGAATAGTTCTTTTATCAAATAAAATATTAAGATCCATGTGAGTCACCACTGTAAAAATTATATTTTGAACTTTCATGTCAATTTTTCAAAGGCTCCTTAAGTGTTTTACAATCAAGAATTAATTAAGCCTTTCGGTATTTCTCTTACATAAAGTGGTGTAACGAAGATTAAATTTATACCCATAGGTTTCAACAACTAATTTAACGTCATTGCGAGAGCTGATTGAGTTTCAATATAACCCTAGAGGCTTTGTGCAATTTCTTTTTTGTTTGGCTTTGTTAATATAAATAAAACAAAGAATGCAAAATCCAGTTTGGGAAAGCTGGTGATTTCTCACTATGAGTCTTTGAAAACAAATTAAATTATGAAAAAACACATAACATTTAGTATAAAGAGTTCAATTTGTTTGCTGTGAATGGTAGATAAAATATTTATCTTATATAAAAGTTGGAAATTGTATCCTGAGTATTTACATGTTTTGATTTGACCCCAGTCAGCAGCCAAGTACCACACAACTTCTCATTCACTCCCTCCTGCCCCCTGTCCAGGTGGGATAGGGTGGGCAAACAGGGAAGCAAAAAACCAAAAAAACCCAAACTCATGCATTGAGATAAGAAACAAACAAAATATAATAATGTAAATTATTATAATAAAAATGCTAAGAATAACAGTTATCATTATTTAAAAGAACTAGTCATGTGCAACACAATTTCTCACCACATGTTGGCCCACACTCAGTCCAAACCTGAGCAGCGATCATTGTCTCCACAACAATTTCCCCCATTTTATATACTGAACATGGCATTCTATGGTATGGAGTATCCCTTTGGCCAGTTTGGGTCAGCTGTTCTACCCATGCTTCCAGCATCTTGTGTCCCTGCTCAAGAGCACGGGAAACTGGCACAGCATGGGAAATTGAAAAGTCCTGATTCGGGATAAGCACTACTGAGCAATAAATAAAACATCAATGTGATATTAATGTTATTCTCATATTGAGTCCAGAGGACAGCACTGTACCAGCTACCGTATTGGTAGTGTGCGGTTTGTGAATGCCTCATCCCTGGCAGTGTTCAAGGCCACGTTGGAGTCGGCTCTGAGCAACCTGGTCTAGTGGGATGTGTCCCTGCCCATTGCAGGGGGTTGAAACTGGATGATTTTTAAGGACCCTTCCAACCCAAGTCATACTGTGATTCTATGGTTCTATGATGATAATGATAAAATTAATCCCATCACAGCCAAAGCCATGGCATCACAATATTTTATTGAGTAAATCTAACTGAAAGTGATTGCTATCAAAGGTCACAACACATCTGAGGTTCCAGTATTCTTAAACTCTCAAATTCCATTACTGTTGTGATGATGTGGAATCACAATTGTAACTAACAATTGAAGGCAAAAACCCCAGAGAAGGTTAGATATGAAACACAGTTTCATGTGTATTTTAAAGATTTTAAAGCACATTTTTCATGTATATTTAACTGAGTGTTTTCTCTATATATTGCAAGTGCTTTTTTGTTATGAATTCTTCAAAACAAAAGAAAAGTCAAAATCTATCCTTCTTAACCGCAGGAAGAGCATCCAAACATCATTAGAGAATCTGAGTTCTAATACAATGAAAACATTAATTATTAGGACTAGTAATACAGATAAACCACTGGGGAATAATTTGTAATTCTGCATTTTTTTAGATGGAGGAAGTAGTGAAATCCCCTCATACTTCCAGGAAAATGAAAATATTAGCTTTGCTCTGACAAGCACACTTGTCATAGCTTTTTCTTTCCATAGCTTTTCTCCTAGTATTATTGATGCTTAACCCATTAATGCCCTTGAATATTTATGCCAGATTCCTCCCTCAAGTTACTCTGCTGCCGGCTGCAGTAACGTTGGAAAGAGGATAAATTTTCTTCTATAACTTTTATGGAAAGGACAAAGAGTGACCTCAGGGTATTTCTGTATGTCCTAGTGTTCCTTCTATAACATTTAGAACAATGGGGACACACTAGGAGGTGTGGCCTCAGGCACGCTGAGGTAGCTGTGACTCTGGGGGTTAATGGATCGCTGTTTTTAGTTGAGTAATCAAATATAATACTGTGCTGCAGAACTGCTTCAAGGCACATACATGCAGACTAATGGCTATTACTCTAATATGCTTTCAACCTTGAAGACGCTTTAAAGGCATTGCTTGTCACTTCATTGTTATATTGTTGCATTCTAAGAAATACCTGACACTTTCCTTTGACATGTTTTGGTGAAACAGAAAACAATTCTGACTTTTTTATGATTCGAACAAAGAACTGTTCCAATCAAATATTCAAATGCAGTGCTACTGTTAAAAAACCCAGAGAGTTAGTAAGCAGAAGTATAAGCTCAAAAAATCACATTAGCATTAGTAGGAAATTCAATACAAATTAAAACTTTAATAAATCCCCACATTTTGTTGTATTTACTGCGAAATAAATTAGTCTGTATATTTTCAATTGGATCCTGTTGAAAATGTTTTACTAGATGCCAGGTACAAATTTTTGGGAGATGAAGCTGAGAGGAGGAGAGTGTAAGTAAAGCATTAATATTTTTAGATCTATTTAGAAATCTCCAGTTAAAGAGAATCAGATACTGTATTTAGACTTCCTGTATCAAAAGGCCACTAAAAAACTGGTCTTTCACCATTTTTAATTTAAATAATTTTGTAGTTATAATTTTGTTTCCTCTTTATTTTCATAATTAAATATTTTTGAGGGGTTTTGTTTGTTTGTTTGTTTCTGTAAACAATCTGAAATGCTTCCTGCTCTTCCAGTGCCTTTTCCATCATGAGTCACTGAAGACCTTGAATCCGACAAGCTTTACGTGGCAAGACCTGACTTGCCAGATTTCTTTTTGTTCTCCTAGCCATAAGTTATTTTGGTGTATCAATGCAGTAATAACTGAACATCTAATTGCATCAGCTCCTGTGAGAATGCGTGGAGCATTGTAGCACAGCTGGGTCCCACAGCAAACACTGTCAGCTGCTATCTCATGCACAGGTAAACCAGGCACCTCTCACATATGACAGCATTTTATGACAAAGAAATGCCAATTTAACACAAACTGGATTAAATCTCTGCTTAAGCCACAGGTGCTGTCCTCATTTGGTGTATCTCTTTTGACATGCAAGATGGATCTGAAAGTGGTTTGGTCCTCCAGTGTGCTGACACTGCAATGCACCACATGAACTATTGCATGGAAAGGGAGTCATGCAGAGGGCTGAAGCCAGGTAGCTCTTCTCCCAGTAAAAGTATGACATTTTGATAGCCAGTAGGACTCTGCCTGTGCTCATCATTACACACATATACATAGTTCTTTTGCTAGATCAAGGTTGGAAATATCTTTCTGCAGCTATGATCAGTATATATAAACATATATATATATTTCCAGGACAGCTATACTTCAGCATGTTATAGGTAGCAGTTAATGAAGTTAGAATTAAATCACCTGGCTTCTAGCAGAGGTATTTTTTTGTCTCTCATGGAAGAATGAAATGTAACCCATGAACACAAAGAAACTGCAGACACACGTGCACACTTGTTGACTGTAGAAGAGAAACCGGAAATACGTGAGCAATGGAACAGATATGTCAGCTTTAATAATACAAGCATTTTCAGTAGATGAATCTGTCTCCCTATTTACACCATTGAGGCTTTATTCGTGCTGTAGATTATACCATTCAGGTCATTAGTTTCAAACTTTTACTTCTCCACTTTCTCCACAACAGAAGGAATGATTGAAAGCCTGCTGTTTCTAAAGGTAATCCAAGAAGGGTTTCCAGTGGATTTAGAGAAGAATCCTAAATGAATAGTGGGTTTTTTTGTGCCATATGCCACATATGGTTTATGATACTTCATAATGAACTGTTCTTCAGCTCAGAAACTTGAGGTGTTCAAAGATGATTTATTTTCTTACAGGACAAAAAAAAAATTATGATTACATTTCCATAATCAGATTCTTGGAGGCCCATTATATTGAGACCTTCTGGTATCTTTCATTATCTTTGTGATCTAGTATGATGTTTTAAATCTTCAGGTTTATAGGTGATGAAGAAAGCCTTTTGGTATAACAATCCTGTAAGATGCTCCATTAAGTGCAATCACTAAACTTATTTCATTATATTCCCTATTCCTCCAAACAGAGGAATTCAATAATAACTGAGCGTTGGAAACTCATTCTTTGATGGATTAATGATTGATAATTTTTCATGTTAATGTTGGCAGTTTAAGACTACAGGAATACATTACTATTATTCATTTTCACAATCTGTCATAATATCCTAAGCAAACTTGCTTTGCTTTCTTCTGTATAATAGGTTGTAGGGTATTGAACAGGACTTACAGCATGATCATTTCCATGACTGATGTATTTCTGCTAAATAACATGCATTTGTCCTGCAGTCAGTGTTGCAGTTTTGAATGCTTTGGAAGGAAACTTGACATTTCATAAACCCATCTTCTGAAATATTGTGTTGAATGAATATGTCAGAAACCACAGCCATGATAAGGAGATGTAAATGTGATAACAGAACAAAATGTAGCTTTTTTTTTTTAATGCCAGGAAATGAAATTAAAGGTTTCTTTTAAAATTTTTATTGTAAGTAATTAAATATTATTGATATCCCAAATTTTTAAGTCAACTTCCTTACTATAAGGGAATGTATGGGAACGTAAAGTAGTTTTAAACAAGACTCTGATCACCTTTTCATTTTTTTTAATATCTGGCAAAATATTTAGTTACTTCTATAATGAAGGGCTTTTGTGAATTCACTGGTTGACATATTTCCATAATTACTCAGGGCTTTTAATTTTTTTTTACTATAAACACAAAAATTACAGGCCACTCTCTTCTTCTTCAGCTTTTGGAATCAATGCTAAGGTTAAAGGCATTTGATTGCACTGGTTAGTGTCTTCATGAATGTATGATAGTTCCTATGGTTGGATTAATTTTCTTTTCAAGAAAATGATAATTGAATTGAACCTCTTTATCCTTGCGAAAATGGTTCTGAATTTAAAATAATTTTATTTAACCTCTTGACTAGAACAGGTGAATTCTTCCATGAATTTTTCTAGATGAGAAAAATTTAAAGATTTTCCTCTTGTGTACATCTCTAATATGTAAGATAATGCAGCAAAACTTTGCTTTTACCTTATGAAACAACAAGGTTGAATTCGAGGCTGTTCAAAATCCTGAAGATTTATGTATGTGTATGTACATGTATACGAGTATGTGCATGTGCAAGTATATGTGTTAAGTTCTACCAAAATACCAATAATTTTAAAACTTTCATGAGGAAGGATGTTTGAGGGAGGTGGGGTTTGTATACATATATCACCTGTTTAAATGGAGAAATAATGTATTTGAATGATTAAAAATTTTAATTATGCTATCTGATCTTTAACTTTTACTATTGATTCAATTTTTTGAAAAAAGCTTACTATTAAAAAGTAGTTTTGAAAAGAGAGTGTATACAGAATTGGTCATGGCTTTTTTCTTCCTCCTCATGCCTCTATTTTTCAGTAATTCCTTGTTTAATATTAAACAAGTAATTTTAACTTATAAGAGGTTATTGGTTCAAAATAAAGTAAAACAATACTGAGTACATTCTACAGCTCCAGAATTAATATTTGTATTTTATCTTTGGGTGCTTTTATTAGTGTGATTCTTCTTCACTTTCACTAGTAATGGGGATGCAGTGACGACCTATTTATTTCAGATGTTTTGTGCTTTGTTCCTTGAAATAATGTGTGAGTGTTATTAGCAACCCACAATCTGTTTATGAGGTGTAGAAAAGATTTCACAGAAAATGTGCCTGAGCCTATTAGCACTAATGTTAATGAAGCTTCATATGGTCAAGACATAAGTATTACAAGAGTGACAGAATTAAAATGATTTTTTAATATAGAACAGAGAAGTATCTTATATATCAGAATTGTATATATCAGAATGTGTAATCATATATCTATAACGTACCATCAGTATAGTGCATAGCTCTATTTTTTATCTCTATTTTTTTCATAAATCATATGTTTTTGAAATTTTTAAACTAAACATTTCTAGAGATTAAAGTTCCTTTTTTGATAGTGAAACTCTATGTATTTTTCATTTAAAAAGAAAATATGAGATATTTCTAAATAATTTTAAAATAGGAAATACAGTTCTGTTTGTTGGAAGAGTGAAGCTCAACCATATTCGCTAAGCACTGTAAAGAATTTCTTGCTATATTCCTATTTCTCATCCTCTTTCACACAAAATTTCACTTATTAAAACTGAAAAATACATACACATTTCAGTCATATTTAATTAGTCATCATGCACTACTTGCAGGCATTTTAAATGCATATTCTTCTTCTCTGGCACTCTCAAAAAAAAAGTCCACTGAATTTCTTCACTTTAGATGAATAAATACATTAGAAGAGTTTGAACTTCATTCCTTTAGCCAGATATAGATAAACCCTATATAATTTGGCACATAATTAAGTACTTCTCTAATTTACTACCTCAGCTGCTAAAAAAATGGACCTTCAATGTGAACTTGAAAACTACACATACATCAGCTCCCTGTGCAAAGTTTGTTTTGCAGCACAAATCTAATTTAAACTCAATTTGTATCCAGATGTAATCAAAAAGAAATCTAATTTCTCCCACCTCAATTCTATTGGAATCTTTTTCAATCCACTCAGTGGACTGAAAATTAAGATTTAGAATTGTGTTTGTTTGCTTTTAAGTCTGCTTGTCTATTTATTTTTAAAGGCATTTCTTTAAAAAGTGTATTATGCCTACTTATGGTCTACCTGCTCTGGACTTCATCCAGGAAATAAATATCCAATACAGGTTAAAAACAACCTTTTTTTTCCCCATGGGATCTTCCCATTGACATTTTCCCCAAGACACAGATGTCAGGCTGTCCCCTCATAAACGAATACACAGCTTTGCTCTCTCACTCCCACTCTCAGTCTGCTTCATGACTTAAGTGTCAACTCTCTAGCTGCTACGACTACAGTGTGCAGTGTCAATTTTATTCAGCTTGGTTTAGCACTGGCCTAATCTGTTAGCAACAGAACATTTTCTAAGAGTAAAGAAAACCAACCAAACAAAAAAATAATCAATTCCAAGATTTCATCTTTGTGTAGGAGGGGGACAAGGATGTTTAAAATTATGGAAGAGCCTTTGCATGAAGGAAAATGGAACAGACTCAAAATCTTCAGTCTGGAAAAGATAGTGGAGAATACAATAAAGACTCATAGAATTAGAAAAATCTATTGAGGAATTGAACAAGAACTGGAGCAATAATGAATGTACTTATGTGTCAGGTACCAGGTCCAAATACCCCCAACAATATTGACACATCTTCACACATTTAGTTGAACTGTGAAACTCTTCATTATAGGAAAAAAATAGATGCTTAAAATTACCTATCTTCAAAAAGGAGTTCACATAAAGATATTTTCTTTCCATCACAAAGCCACTAAAGTATAAATCACTGCATACTTCCTGGGATTTAAACTCCTTATCAAGCATTTGCTACTGGTCTTAGCTAAAGGTTTGGCCATCAGGCCCCTTTGATCAAATGTGCAATTGTCCTAACTTGGGAAACCACTATGGTACACTTCTGGTTTTATTCTGAGGCTCTTAAATTATAGGAAATGCAATTCCAAATATTACTTGGCAAGAAAAACTTTATTAATTTAATTACTCCTCAGAAAATAAAATCTTTAATACTCTTCTGGACTAGAAATTGTTAAGATCAGTTCTGAATTTATACAGATCTCAAATTCTTCTAAGATAAATATCCCAATTATTTAAACAAACGTAATGAATGCTGAGGTACGCATATAGAAAGGCATGTGTTTTGACAAGTATGTTGGCTGTGTCCCTATTTCCATAAAATAACATATAATTCGATTCACTTTCACTGTGGGTCTCATCTCTTCTGGTTCACCTAAATTTCTGATATGCCTCTGGACCCAGATTCTTCAGTTCAAGGTGAATATTTTTGTATAATAATATCAACAGATTTCAAATTAAAGGTCACTAATGACAATACCTTGCATTATTTTGTAAGTCCTAACATTAAATACATTTAAATGGATCTCAATGGATTAAGATTTCTAAAGCAAAGGGAAAGGGAAAGTGGTAAGATAAAGATTAGGGCAATTCAAAAGGTAAATTTGCTTATATTATATTTTCTGGATTAACACAAACACTGGAACATGTTGCTTAATTTCTGGACAGATTGTCTCCACAAAGACATGAAGCATTTAATGCTCTCCTGCCCCCACCAATCTTCTAACAATTAGAGAAAGAAGTTTCTTCTCCTAGAAACTTTATGCTCTTCTCTGTTCCAGGTAAACAAAGGTTCCTAAGAGATAGCCTATCTTGAATTTCATGAGGGTTTTTGATGTAGGAATGTCTTACTCATATTCCACTAGTGCATTTGTATTTCTAAGGTAAGTGGTAAGAGTTGTCTTGTCACCATTGCTACAAATAATATTTCTAAATATGAAATATGAATACCAACTTTTTTTCCTTCAGGTCTTTTGTCATTTCTTCTCTCGAATTAAAAAATCCCAGTTTTGTAGAAAATCTCATCTTGGACATTGTGTATTTATTTTTACATGTATATTTAGAATATATGTCACAATGCTGTTTCACAAAGGGGAAAAATAAAAAAAAAGCATTAACAATTTACTAAACTTACTAAGTGGAATTGCCAAAAGACTCAAAAAAAGCTGGCTTTCACTTTTCAGAGTGAAACCAAGATAGATAATATTCCTGGTAAAAGTCTAGGAACTTCAGAAACTAGGTCAATGTTATGTTTGCCTGAAAAAAACAAGTTGATATCTTAGACTAAATGTGAACTTCTCAGATTCTTCATGTCAACTTTATAATTTTACTTGATTACTTGCTATATTCATTTGATGATTTGATAATTTCACATATTGATTTATTGAATCACTCTTAATCATGTCCTTGATTGGATCATTGTATCATTCCATCCTTAATTAGCTCTGTAAAGCCCTAACTTAGTTCAGTAAAATAGTTGCTTAAGTATATAACTGCTTATTCATCTTTTAAAAAATAAAATTCATAACAAATACAGACGTATTCATTCAATCACATTGTACCTTGTGTCATGGACTCTGAGGATAAAGCTAATTTTAATTAAGAAATTAACAAATTCATTTTCCTGTGCTGGGAAATCAGTATTTAAGAAACCCTTGGTTTTATTACCTCTGTGTTTTCATGTGTCATGGATTATGTTGCAAGTAAGTAAATAATTTCCAGAAAATCTTGGAAATTGTAATAATGTCAGTACTCTTCTGACTGAAATAATATTAAACTCTTCTGGTATGAGCAAAAGTGACATTTCTCAAGTAATAAAAGAAAACAAAGAAAACCCAACAACAAGAACAGAAGAACTACAAAAAAATCCACCACCCAAAAAGTAACCCAAGAAAGACATTATAACCCACTTCACTTGCTGTGCAGGTAGACATAACAAGGTCATCAACCCATCTATTATTTATTGCTTCTTTAAAATTATAGAAATCTGTATAATACAAGTTGTTCTTTTCAATTATTTCTAAAGCTACTCTGCAAATGCTGCTGCAGTACAACTGATATTTCTTCTCCCACAGGTGTTGGACACAGATGTTTTATGTAGAACCATTCAGACATTTTCTGAAGCATCAGTTGTAAAATCCTAACCAAATGAGAAACCTTCACAGAATGTGGCAATAGTAATGACATTTCAAAATGAAAATACATTTTTTAAAGTATCTGAATAAAGAAAAATGTTTTTTTTCAATCTAGTTAAAAAATAAAAGCTTTAATCTTTTAGTTTATATAGTATACAATTTTTGAGTTAAATTAATAATAAAACATAGCTTTAATTTTAAGACATACCAATCTCTGCTTTTATGCACAACTAACAAAGAATCTAGAATATTCACAGATTAAAATTCCACCAGAAATACTGTACTAATATCCCTTTCTTTCCAGTTCTTCCATTTATGTCTAAAATTGAACAACAATAATTTCTTGCAAGAAAAAAGAGTAATAGCTCTTTTGAAAAGAGTAATCGCTAGACGGGAAACTTGTACTGAAACAGTACTCTCCAGGAGAAGTAGAAAGATAAAATTCTGGTTCCTCCATGGGTTTTTTTACTGTGCTACCTTTAGAATTGTTTTCTTTGCAGATCTGTAGTATAAAGATTTTTTCTTACAATTTTGACTTATAATTGTTTTGAAATAAATTTAAGCCTTACTAAAGTTGTTCCTGGATAAGTTTACAACAAACCCCATAAGTTTAGACCATGGCACAACAAGAAAGTTCATTGTGAAAAAAGACAACACCTACTTGCCTTGCATAAAAAGCCTGTAGGATGAGTGTTGGTGGCAAAACGGAATGAAATTTCTGCTCAGAATACATTATAGATGAGGTGAATAAGTTGAGCTATACTTCACCCATATTAATCTGCCATTTATTTATTTTAGGAAATACCATTGCCTGCATTTCTTAACCTGTAAACATTTTCTAGTGCATTAGAAATGGCTTGACTGTTAATTTTCATATTACTGTCATGACATCCAAGAGCTGAGGCCTTCAATGACTTAGAAGTCCTTTTCCCACTTTTTTAACAGCTAGTGATTTTGCAATGGGCTTTTCTGTTCTCACCCAAGCTTCTCAGAAATTACTTTTGACATGGATCACTTTGCAATACATGTAATATTAACCATTTGACCTTTACAGAATTATCAGAGTTTAAGTATTTAATTAGGGTTCTCCTCATCTCTAAGAAGTTATTCTTGCTAAAAGCCAAATTTAATACTGTTCTTAAAAAAGGGGAATATTTTCACAAATTGTAGGTTGACATATATTCAAAAATTTCAGAATGTGTCTCTCAAGTTTCTCTGCTCAATTCCTACTAGGTGACTTCTTTCAGTGTAAAGGTAGCACATTTGATTTTGATTCAACATCTTTTTTTAATTCCCATTGCCTTTATATATGATTCATTATTCCTATGGAAAAATCCATTCAAATGTTTATAATCTCTTGTATTTGAAAGATTTCAGGATAAAGCAACTATTTTCCATAGCTTTTGACAGCACCTTTAAAATAGTTCTCAGTCTTCTCAAATAATAGATCACAATCTTGTCATGAACTTGGGAAAACTAAAATCACATTACTCCTGATGGAATCAGTAAAAATAGAACATTTCAACCACATTGAACAGATCTAGATGGAATTCTAGAAAAAATATTTTGATGAAAAAATTTAATTTTATTGGTAATTAAAAAAGAAACATGCTTTGTTTTGAAATACAGGCTTAGCTTTTGGTAGTGAAAGGGTGTCAAGGATTTCTGACTGTCTCTTTTTATGCATCAAATTGTAGTTTTCCAAAATTAAGACTTGAAATTTATCACTCATAATCTCTTGTGCACTCAAAAATGTTTTAGATTTTTAAAATTAAGAAGTTCATAGCATCAATAATTGCATAGAATTTTATGTGATTATTGTGCCAGCCACTACCCATGTACATGCAGACAGCCAACAGTAGCAGCTTGCATTCTAAATAAACCATGAGGGCAAATATTTTTCTTTCCACTTATCCTTTACAAACAGTATTGACAATTTAGGGAATTAAGTAGACATTTATGGTATTTGAGAATATAATTGCACCATTTAACATTCACCAGAAAGCAGCTGCCATTATTCCTGAGGGAAAACCAATCATAGGTATGATTATAAAGAAGCTGTGAGAACTGAGTTAATTGGAAAAAAGGAGGACTTGTAGGTAAGAGCAGGGAAAAAATGTGATAAATTAGTTTGCTTGAGACTTCACAAAGAATAAATCCGTGAAAGTCAGTATACACTCTAACTTTTCATTTCCAGTATGAAATTTACAGGAGAAAATATTATCTCCTTCCACTTCCCAAAGAAATGTCAACAAAGGTTATTTAGACTTATGTCTTAGATAGCTTAAAACCAAAAAACCAAAAACCAAAACCAGCAACAATAACAAAACCCCCCCAAAACCAGTAAAAAATCAACTACATTCAAAATCTGGCAAGGCATGGGACCAATTAGCACACCAAAAGTTACTCTTTCAACTTCTCCCAGCACAATAAAGAATTCCTTAAACAAAATTACCTGGAATTTGAAGAATATTCCTGACTTGGGGTTAAAATAAACAACCCAAAAATTCTTCAAATCCAGTCTTTGGTTGTTCTACCTGCAGCCTGTGGAGGAGCAGGTGGATGCCTGAGTGGAGGCTGTGACCCTGTGAGGGACACAAGGCAAGAGGGGTCCATGCTGGAGCAGCCTGTCCTGGAAGGACTGCACGCCATGGAACAGTGACCCACGCTGCAGCAGTCTGAGGAGTGCTGTTGCCTGTGAGATGGGCTCATGTCAGAGAATTTCCTGCAGAACTCTTTCCTGTGGGAGGGACCCCATGGTGCAGCAGGGGAAAACGACTCCTCTCCTTGAGCAGTGGGAGAACCATGGGTGACAGACTGACCAAAACCCCCCATTCCCTGTCTCTTTGTGCTGATGGGGTAGGAGATAGAGCCGGAAGGAGGGAGATGTGGAGGAAAGGTGTTTTTAAGGGTCATATTTTACTTTTCATTCTCCTGCTCTGATTCTGTTAGTGTAAAAAATTCAATATATATCTCTAAGCTGAGCCTGTTTTGCCTGTGGTGGTATTTGATGTGTGACTTCTCCTGGTCTTTATCTCAACCCATGAACCCTTCACTATGTTTTCTCTCCCCTGACCAGTATGGTGGACTTTGGTGGGTGCCTGGTATCCAGCCAGTGTCGAACCCCTACAGGGGTTAACATCCCTGTTCTATGCCGATAACCGTCATTTATTTTGGAGTTTTTAATTCCTTTGCGTATCAAACTTGAGATGCACTCCAAGTAGCATAGCCACTTCTCAACCCCCTAGCACCTAAGCTGCTGTTCTGGAAGCCTCTTCTATTCATCCCTTTCAGACTCTTTATTCTAGTCAATATCGCAACAATCTCTGTTCTAGAAAAGTGTGTTGATGAAGCTTGTTGAATATCATCACTTTTATTTGAAAATCATGATACTATTTTGACTACTGAAACTTTACTTTCAGCAATCTAAGTGTCCCCCTCTTGTGGGAGTCTAAATGGGAGTTAGACCCTACCACCAAATGGAAGTCTAATCAATCAGATTCACTGAATCTACATCCCTACTCACTTCAGCCTTGAGCAGAAGACAATTTTGGTTAAATGAGCATTTCCAGAGTTTCCTTATGCTCTAATGTATAAAAACATTATATATACACATGTAGATCTTAATATAGACATCTTACTCTGTTATTGAATCTCAAGTCTTATGCACAATTCAGTTCTCCAAATGTAGACATCTAGTGCCATTTGAGATGTCACACAAGATCTGAGATAACTTTACAAAACTGACAGATTTAACACTGTCTTTAGAAGACTTGTATCCTTCAGCTTTGGCATCTGAAGGGCAAGTCCTGTACACTGAAGAATCTTTGTGTCTTTGTGTTCCATATCCCAAGCATATTTTGCAGTAATTTATCATGAAATTGTATTAGAGTGCTCTTCCCCCCTTATTTATTGAAAGGAATTATGGAATAAACTTTTCTGATGTGCAACTAACAAGTAACACAACAAAGAATCCAGCCTTTAGTGTAGTCCCAGCGAAATCCTCCTCATTACCCTCTAAGGTTATATAAATATTTTGATTCAGAATTAACATACTTAACTGTACTGTGGTATTTTCCTATGGGAAATACAAAACTAAATTCAGAAGTTATGCACAGAGTAGATTATATTTTTATCCTCACTAGACACAAAACAATAATAAAAAAGGAGAAATAAAAAAGGAGAATATCTGTTTTCCTTCTAGCCTTTGTTTGTTCATATCCCAAAAGTGTTAATTTGAAGCATCAATTGTTGCAGGAAGTGTGCAGCTGATACTTTTGATGCCTAAGTCTACAATTTAGTCAAATTCATATCTTTCCTACATCCACTGATGTGCACATTTCATACATATATTCAAGTGGGGATTCATAGTCTACATATCTCATCTAAAGTACTTGATTCGTACAATGAAGTAATGAACTGTGGCTAAGAACCTTTACTTGGAAAGGTCAGAGCACTGGAGAATCATGTCAAAGTCGACATTCAGTATTCAACTATGTCCTCTGAGGATACTTGTTGGAAAATACTGTACACTAAATGTTAGTGGACTGTTAAAGGATAGAGGTTTGGAACAAGGGTATCTTTTCAATATCACTTTTTAAACTTTTTCTGTTTTAAGTAAGTTACTCAGCTATAACTATGGAAATGAGTGACATACAGTCTAATTACTGGCCTATACTTGGTTTCTAGACCAATGAATAACTAATGCTTACATGTGCAGCTTTAACAAAGCAAGCTAAGAGTGACTCAGAATAATTTATTGGACACTTTCCTGAGAAGTGAGACACAAAACTTCCAGCAGAGACAGATTTTGAATACTTGCTTCTCACATTCCACGCAAGTGCTGGTTTGTAAGTGGGTGTACTAAGCAACAAATGTTAAAGACATAAGAAGCAACATGAGGTTTGGTGGTGGAGTCTGAGCAGCCAAGGTTGGAATGGTGACTTCTCCAGGGTGATGTTCCCTTGTACAGGCACAGGAAATCAGTATCAGTTTTAACCTGGTCTCTTTCTTCTCCATTCCATATACTACTTGTTTTTAAACATATTTGAATCGTCAGCAGCATCCAGGGCTGCCTTATGAAGAGCATTGTCAGCAGGTCAGGAGAGGTGATCCTCTCTACTCGGCACTGATGAGACACACCTTAGCTGCTCTGCCCACTCCTGGACTTCCAGTGCAAGAAAGTCGTGAGCAAACTGGAGTGAGTCCAGCAATGACCCACTGATGGGCCTTGATGAATAAGGGATTGCAGCCTCTCCTACTAGAAGAGGCTGTGAGAGCTGGGACCACTGAGCCTGGAAATGGAACATAACAGACATCTGACAGATGTTTATAAATATCACATTGGAGAACGTAAAAAGGATTGAGCCATGCTATTCTTGGTGATATCCAGTGAAAGGAAGAGAGGTAATTGACACAAAAAGAAATACAAAATTCCCTTTAAATAAACGACAATACTTTTTTAATTTTTTTTTTAATTACAAGAGCAGTCAAACACTGGAACAGGTTGCTCAAAGAAATTATATAGTTTCCATTCTTCAAAATGTTCAAAACCCCACTGGACATGGCTCTGAGAAACCTGCACTCCTGTATGCACAGATTTAGCCTGTTGTTGCAAAGAGTATTGCATTAAAAAGTGGATTTAATTATTGTTTAAATGTACTCTTCTGTTTCTCATCAGTAGTCATAGAAGAATTCATTCTTCCTTGGGAGAAATAACCCTTATTATGAAGCCTACAAGATGATTTTTGCAGCTGATTTTGCAAGACAAATGACTGAATATGAAAGGGTTAGAAAGGGCTATTAAGAGCTCTCAGGACATACGTGAAGGGAATGATCACAATTACTTTAAAAAAACCCCCCATCTACAGGCATTTCTATGATGCTCAGCAGTACAGCATGCACTCCAAAAGCACTGATTAATCTATTTTCATGGCAATGATACAAATTAATCAAATGTTAGACTTTCAGTTCACAAATGGTCATTTGTGTCCAAGATGAACCCACTGAAGTCAGGAGGCTCCTAGCTCTGGTTGATCAGTTTGAAATATGCTGTTGAAATTCAGAATAGCTGAATATTCAGCATCCCACTGTAAGCCTTTGGCAGCTGTGAGTGGTCCACAGCTGAGGATGCTGGCAAATACCAAATCAAGTACTTTCATCCACAGGTGGAGGACACACTCAGAGTGACCATTAGCTTTTTATTTTGGCTGGTGTGATTTTGTCTCAACTCCCAGGGGAAGAGCTACAATGAACCAGAAGACAGATGAGGGTCTTACCCCACAAATGATACCTTTGATTTTGTCATTTTAGCACTTCAGATTGTGTTTGCAGACTACAGAGAATAAACACAAGAGATGAATGCTAAGTTTGAGCAGGTTTTTTCTCCTTCATTATAGCAGACAGCCTTCTCTATGCATTTTTGTCTCTTCAAATGAAGTAATAGATTTTATTATGGAACAGCAATGGCCCTAGTTCAGCAAAGATTAGCATTTGCCTAGGTTTAAATTGAATGATCTAATTGAAATCAAGGGGAATATTCATTTGCTTTATGTATTTAATCAGCTAGCTGAAGTGAAGCCTAAATTAATGAATGTGACCTGTGATTCACCAGGCATTTGGATGCTGAATATGTAATGCCAAGCACAGATTTGCAGGGCAAACCATAAAGATTTTTGCTTTCATGCTAGTCCCATCTCCCCTGCCGTGGTGCTGGCATGGCTCAGTCCACTCAGCATATCCCTGCAGTTTCTGGCTCTTTAGAGAATCTCTGGTGCTGTACTGGGAGTCAAAATGGTGCCAGCACAGTGGCAGAAGAGAAGAGGGGACAAAGCAGCCTGAAAGCCAGAAGGTCTGTGGGTACTGTGTCTCTGCCAGCTGCAGGCTAACCCCCCTGGAGCAAGACCCCATTTGGCTGGGGTTGTGGCACACAGACTGGGCTGCAGTTGAGGATGAGACAGCAGGTCACAGTACCTGCAGTGGGGCTATAGTCACCATTTATGTCATGGCTGCATTCATTTTTCATATTCAAAAAATTCACTTCTACAGAACTGAATTTAATGTCAGAGAACTAATTTTCGCACTAGAGTACAGAGTGATTAGGAGCTTGTGTACTGTTTCCTGCAGCGCAGCATGAATCAGCTGGACCCAGAATGCTCATAAGCATCAAATAGCAACCATAAAAAAATTTAAAACACTCCAGTGACTCTCAGGACTTCTCACTCTGCATTATTTTTTATTTGACCTGCAGCTCTATTGTTTGTCACTCATCCAAAAGGTCCCTTAGAGCTCAGAAAAATATAGCGATCTAAAGAGGCAGATGGGCATTTAGTAGAAGCTAAACATGTCCCACAATCCCTTTTCTTACATACCTTGAAAAAATCTGTCTCTGCCATATTTCTTAATCCTATAACAGGAGGCCATGAAAGCCAGGATGCATAAGCCAGTTTTGCTGTTACAAGAAGTCTAATTTTAAGGCTTACGAAACTAATGCCCTTCCTAGCAGATTTTAGTAACTTGACTGAGTATGAAAAGCAACATAGCATTTAAATTCCTATCAACAGAACTGGTATATTTCTTTTCTTGAAATCCACTTTTGATATTGAACATGAAAGGTATTTGTAACTTGTTTTAAAGCCCAGATGCCACAGATGCTTTAAAAAACTGATAATTTTTCTGAAGGTTTTATGAAAAATTGATTTTTCCAAACTTCTAGCTACTTTACTATTACAGTGTGTTCCAGTATAATATACTATTCTGTAACTTTTGCACAGCACTATCTTATACTTTGAAATCTCTGGATTTTTCATTTTTTGGTGTTTTGTTGCTTTTTGTTGCTTTTTTTTTATCAGTGAAGGAATTTGGAGAGTAAGTTCAAATCTTCAGTGCAATCTTTGCTAAAACTCTTCTCTTACTTCCCCTCTATTTTCTCCTCACCTGTGTTCCTGAGGTATATACTACTTTTGTTCAATTCTTGTTGACTTATCACTATATTAACTATATTTCTTCCTTTTTCAGTCTCTGTCTGCCTATTATATAGAAAGAATAACAGCAACCTTTGCTACAGGTACATATTTAATAAATAACCTCTTTTTTCCTGGCTTATTGAAGCTGGCAGCCTCAGTAAAACCATTTCTTTTGTTTCTTCAAACTCAATGAACACTAACAGCACTCCCCAACTTGAACTACTGGTCACATACAGAGGTCAACTAACTCCCGGGACCTCTCTCCTACTGTAGAGCACAGGGAGATTGAAGACACTGTAAATAATTGTGTTCATTAAGAGTTCACAATGGAATATAATCATCTCCTTTTATGGCTATACTGCATCGTGCAGAAAATCCTTTATGAGTTATAGAAATTAATTACAATATCTCTCTTCTGTGAGAAATTGGGGGAGGGTGAACAATGAAAAAATTGGTTAAAAGGGGCTGCAAAAAAAAATTCCTGCATAAAACCAGATGTACATAAAGTGATAAAGAGAAGAATAAATTACCATGTAACTTTTCTCTCTGTTTCTTTAACATCTTCTTGCACAACTGTAGCTTTGGTTTGGCTGGAAATTCATATAGACTAGAAGTATTCAGGATTGATTGGGATTTTTTAGATATGGAATTTTAGTCTGAAAGCATATATCCTTTTGTTAATTTTCAAATATCTCCTAATAAATTTTTAAAAAATTATTTTTCCCAAGTTTAGAGTGAGGGAGAAGGAGAAAAAAGAAACAGCTTCCTGAATGGGAAAGCCAAAACAAAATTTGGAAAACCCTAGTTTCCATGTATTATTCTATGTAACCGTTATTATACTATGATTCTATAACATCAAGCCTGCCTGAGCTCAAGAAGCTTTTGAACAATACTTTCAGGTACTTGCTGTGATTCCTGCATAGAGCCAGGATTTGGACTCAATGATCCTGATGGGTCCCCTTCCAACTGAGCATATTCTATGATCTTATGATTCATTATTTACTATCCTGTTTAACAAAAGAATATTTTTAGATGGAGGTGATTTTACAGTCAAAAGACAACTTTATCACTTCAAAACTTTAGCTGAACTAAATTCTGCACTTTACAAATTACTATACAGACTTTTAAAATGGACTATAAAAATAATCTGTGGAGCAGTTGGACTGCTCCAGAAGAAATGTAGAGTTGAATTATTGGATATACTCCTGATCAGAAGCTCTTTTTATGTTTGCTTTCTAGGAGACTCTTGGGAAAGGCAGAGTAGACCATGGAAGTCGGGTGATGTTTGAGTACAAAATAAGTCAATTTCAGAAACCCAGATACTTTGCTCCAAGGACACCGATAAGGTAACCAAAGACAGCAAGCTTATGTGGGAAGTGGCAATCACAAGCCCTCTGCCATGTGCCACCCAACACATTCTCTGTACTGGTAAACATGGGTGTAATATCTGTGAAGTGACTTATAGCCTCTGTCCCCTGCTGGGGACAGACACAGCCCCAATGGCAGAGATACATCCCTGATGCACAGAGGAAGGATACAGATACATAGATTTAAGCAAGAGAGTTAGGACATTGAAAATGTCTCTTTATTCTTATTCAGACAGATGCTACTTAGCATGGCTACTCTGGGGCTTTTTGATTCCTTTTCAACTTGTCAAGTGACCTGTGACTGCTCAAACCCAAGAGCAGGTAATGCGCCGCAGCCTGTTCATGCACATTTGGACAACTGGGTCAGAAGAGGCAGATGTGTTTCAACAAAACGCTTTAGAAAACACAACAGATAAGCTAAGCAAAGAAGACAGTGGTGACAGAATTTGCCTTTCCTCACCAGGATGAAGTCCAACTGTTGTTTCTGGCAGCAACAACTCAGACTCAATCAAACCCAGGTGCAGAATCAGCCAGCTTGGAGGAGAAGTGTGTTTACATCTGCCCTTCTCTCACTCTAGGGCTCTGCTCAGAGGGAGGAACATGCTGTTGGGAGATAAATTTCCCTCCTTCTAATTATAGGCCTTGCCATCTTCTGCCCACTTCAACTGTAAATCGCCTAATCATAAACAATTCCTCTTCAAAGCTCAACACAGATTGGATGTAATTCCCTGACAACACCAATCTGTTCACAGTATTGCATGCAAAGGACAGAATAACATTAAAGATCTTTCAGCCTGCTGAAGGAGAGAAGATTGAAGAAAGAAAGCAAATACCCAAGAGTAAAACAAAAGACATTATTCTTGTCACCTTTTAGCAATGACTAGCAAATCTTAACAATTGGTCAAAGCAGAAGAGAGAAAAAATCTTCCTTTTCCATTGGTAAAATACCTCCACCTTGTCACACACACTTTACCTTATAGTAATTAGTAAAGCAAGTAGAAGCCAGATGGAGACTCCTGACAATGTTTTATTTACATCAGAAAGTTTCAATTATTCAGAATGACCAAGTCATTCTCACTACTAAACTGTGTAAGGAGATAACATTACTGCTATATTTGCCTGTTTTTTTCCCTCCTCCCTCTTTGTTTTCTCATGTGATATCTGATAATAAATTAGGGTTTAGATCCTGTTAGAGAGTTGTCTATTCAAGAAATGTACTGAACTATCCTTCAGAACTGAAATTGCTTCCTGGCAAGACAGATAGCCAAAGCATTACTGACAGGAGACAGTACATTTTCCAAAACGTGAGGATCATGGTATGCTACCAGAATATGGTTTGTGCACTAGTACCTCAATCCGGTCATTACTTTTTTTGAGATTATCAGAATACCAATATCAAGTGCAACAATAATAATATTAAAGCAGTGTTATTGGTAGTGTTTTTGAAGTGATAGTTGACAGCAGGACCAACACCTAATTCGACATTGATGTATCTCCACTGAATGATGTATCTCCACTGAATTCTTCCTGATTTATGCCAGCATAGGGAGGGAACAAAATTAGGCCTTAAATTTCATACCTGTCTTGAACTCCTGGCAAGAAGGCTGGAAATGGTCATCATATTTTAACACTGCCAAATTGCTGACTCTAAAAGTAATAATACTCCAAAATGATCAAACCGTATCTCATAACTCAACTTTGGGAAGTTTTGTGTTCTTGATAGTAAATACCCATGAAAAGCTATTTATTTATATATTTAGTGGACTGATCTATCAAGAAGAATTTGGGAAAAAAAAGTCTTTCTCTTTATTTTAAGACTGTAGAGACCATACTAACTTTATGTTTGATTATCATGTTAAATGGGCTAAACGTATATGGTGCTAAATAATTTCTGCTTTTCTATATGTATGAGAAATTGACTATGAAGGTAGGGAAAATAGCAGAATCCAAAATTTATGAAGTACAAGAAACAGAAGAGAAAAGTGATAGCTCACTAAATCAACCTACATTTACTTGCACAGATGGTTCTGTAGTTGATATATACTTGGGGAAAATCACTGGCTTTGCTAATTTGAACTGGAAGGTAAATTAAACCCCTTATACAAAGAGTCTGAAATATTTATATCTCAGAATATAAACACTGTAGTAATATGCATATGCACAAATTAAAAAAGGCTTTTTTTAGTTATCACAATAGCAGATGTGTATGTGCATGTTTGTGTATCCACAGAGTGAGCCTCTAAATGGCTGATCTTAAACAAAAAAGAAATCTTTCCTGATATTGCCTATATTATAATATATTGAAAATATTATCTCATGAAAAAATGATTTAACCTTGACAGTCTGGACAAACCGTATTTAATTTTTTAGAAAAGGTAAAATGACCCATTCCCCCACCTGGCAGTGGGAGAGTTTGCTTCTAATTTATATGGAATTTTTTGTCAACATTATAAGAGTAGTTACTCTTAGAGCCTTCTTCACAAACTTGTGGAGAAAAAGATACTTATTTTTGTAGCACCATCTGGTTTGAGTCTGATTATTTGGCTGATCTGCTGAAGTGTTTTCCGAGTGATCATTGTTTTAGCTTGTACTGTCGGATGTCATCCAAAGGTCCAGCACAGGCAGATGGGGCTGAAATATAAAACAAGAGCTGCTGCAATAAAACACGTCTTCTCCCTCTGCCCCCAACGCCCTCCCTCCTTACATTAGGTGATCCATTACTGGATGTTCTGAATTTGATTTCATTGTTTATTCACTGTACAAACATTATAAGGGAAACAAAAAAGGTGGTAATGACGTAAGCTATGTAAGAATCATTAATTAACACTATCTGAGGAAGAAGAAAGAAAGAAAACCGTAATTTTTTTCTCCAATGTTATACAGTTCAGAAGGAATACATATGTCACACAAATATTTATGAAAGACACCCTTTCTGACTAATGGAATGAAATGAAAATGATATGAAATTAGGGTTTGGTAGAGGGAGGATGAAGCACAACCAGGTGTTAGAACTTGTAGGTATAAAGAAAGAGATCTCTGTACTTTATAATACATATTTATAGCTGGAAATTGGACTGTTATCTAAATTATTGGAAAAGCCTTCATTTTTCAGAACTTTTAAATGAACACAGAATTTTAGCATAAGAATCAAATAGGTGCTCATACGGAATTAGGGGCATGTAATTAAATAGATAAAAATCTGCAAATACAAGGCATGGATGAGGAAGAACACAAGATTCATCTTGCCTACATTTTGGATTTAGCCTGGTTGAAATGTTAAGGATAGGAGCTTAGGCTCAGTTAAGAGAGGAAACAATCTTAGTAATCTAGATAGAAGATATTATTGTTGGATATCTTTGACTTCTACAATGCCCAGCAGATGCCCAGCATCTCCCTTGCCACTCAGGTGAGAGGAAAGGTATCTTTAACAACAAACTCATCTTTCATCTTTGGAATCTACTTTGGGATGAATGGAAATTATTACTTTTTACCACAGATAAAGCCAAGAATTCAGATAACTAGATCAGATGTGGTATGTGATTCTATGATTCTATCTACACATAGATTCCAGCTTCTGATAAAGCAACTCTATCCTATCTCTCTAAATTGCAGAGCAGGATTCTGAATTTGGGAATGGTATGAAATGGCCTTCTAAAGTGCTTGTCTCCCTCTATGGACTGCAAAGTAAATTTGAATACATAAATTCCATTACAGGTCTATCTTAGCCCATAGAAGTAACAAAAGATGGGGACAGAGAGATTAATTGAGAATATTGTATATAGGAAATTTTTTTTTTGCAGATTATTACAATAGTCTGCAATATTGTTGAAAATTTTTTTAAAAAAATGACAGTTCCTTGAAGGGACAAGACATCTATCTACTCCATGCATAGTGATTTTGCAGTTAGACTATATAGCAAATAGCTCTAGAGAGCGTTCTTTCAATCTCCCTACAAGTAGTTAAAAATATGAAAGAGTTTCCCTTTTATCAGTGCAGTGGTTTTAAATTTCTTTTATTTTTAGATGGATTTTGTAGACTGTATCTTCCCAAAATGTATGCTTGTATTTGGATCTTGTAGTAGAATTCATTCTTGGAACTGTGGCAAGCCATTAAGAGCAACAGGAAAAAAAGGGGTAGTACTGCTTAATTTAGTAAAAGAATACTGCTAGAGAAAGTCTACAAACAAAAGCAGTCTAAATATGCATTGGGCATGTCTATACAACACTGGACTACAGAGATCCTGGTACTCTCACACACCAGAGTGGCATGCAGAGAGTCTAATTTGCCTCTGGATTGGAGATGACTGCATTTGGTGAGTTAACAAGCCAGGCTCCATGGGGCTTATCACTCCAGGATGATCCTTGGCCTGGTGTGCCAAGACTCAATTGGCATTAACTTGGTGGTATCTGCATTTTGCAGGTGTACAAATTTTCTTATCACTTTTTATTGCTACATTAAATAGATATTGCCCCCCAACCATTGTGATTCCTCCATCTGGCATACATCTCAAAGCTTACTGGCTAGATTTTATCCAATTTCAAGATACATGTTCTCATTTGAGATCCTGAGCATATTCCAAATGCACTCAGGCATTGCTCCAAATAGCAGCAGAGATAATCTTCATCTAGGAGAATGCAGAGTCCCAGGCAAATGAACTCTGTTCAAAATATATTCACAATACAAGTTTTGTACCTGCAGAATTTATCTTTCAGTCACCTTTTGGGCATAAATACTTACAAATGCTTACAAATTAATCCCAGGGATTCCAGCAGTCTCAAAAAAAAAAAAAAATCAGAAGGAAAAAGCACTAAACTGAGAATAACAGAGTAAAAGAAGATGTTAAATATTAACTCTGTAGCATGGAAGGATAAAGATAAGAACAAATAAGCTGTAAGGAAGGGGTAGATGTTAAAAAAACAGATATTGAACCTGATTTTCAGACTGCAAGCCAGGATTTGCCGTTATTTCTAACAGCTACATTGCACAAACAAATGTGAAGCTGAGAAAAAGCACATCTTTTAGACAAACTGTGTTATTTCACTTGATGGATAGATAATGTGTTGCAGCTATCTCACTACTGTGCATCTTGTAGAGTGCATATTCTTTACCCAGATACACATTCCTGACACTAGACATCAGTGTCTTGATGCCTCAGTGGCAAGGCACTGAGGAAAAGCACTTCAAATGTAGCTTTTGTTCTTTGTGAGGGCAATCCTGTACAAGGATGTTGATATTTATAAATCAAAAAAAATGATCAGTACTTTTGGTTCTATTACATCCCAGTTTTGAAAGAGAATAATGAGGTAGACAAGAGAAAATGAGTCTTTGTTATCAGCAAGAATTGAAATAAAATTCAATTTTCCAATGTTTGTATTCATATACTGTGGTATTTATGTAGGTTAATAAGTCCCTCTTATGTTAACTGAACTCAACATCTGAAGAGGATCTGAAAGCATAGGTAATTTTAATTCAAGTGTTGTATCATAGTAGTATCCCAATAAAACGGATTTCTATACGTATATATAAGCTTTGTCTTGCGTTTTATCCTTTTAAGAGAGTCTATTACTACAGTTTATATTTTATGTGGTTACATAATATATTACAGCCTGTGAGAGGTGGGGAGCACATTTCAGCTGAAGGACATGCTGATGATTAATGGAGCTTAAAGTTCACACACCACAAATTAGGTTTTAGAATTGCAGTGTAATTTTTATCATGTAACAAGAAAATTCATTTACAAAGACTATCCCACAGCTTTGAAAGTCACTATAAAGTTTAAGTTCTCTTAGACAGAAGGTGGGAGATTTAATTTTGAAATTTTTTTTTAAAAGATCAGATTATCAATCACCTCAAGGAATGCTAAACATATCGAAAATGCTTCTTTTGTTTTTCATGGGTTCACAAAGCATTTATTAGACATCCATGTATCTATCAAGGTTTCTTACACCACTGTAATTATTCCAATGACAAAAACAGAGTAATCTTCTAGATGTTCAGTTTTACATCAGTGAGAAAACCAGCAAGAAAGACCTGATATAAGCAATGGTGCTGGAGGACATGGATTGTAGCAAAAGGGACACTGACGGGAAAAGGGGCCCTGAGCTCTCCCTGTTGCCTCAGGGCTTTGGTACTGAAGGGGCCAGGGATGTGGGAAGGGAGATCTAAGAATCACAGAATCACAGAATTAACTAGGTTGGAAAAGATCTTTGAGGTCATCAAGTCCAACATATGATCTAACACCACCTTATTAACTAAGACATGGAACTGAGTGCCACATGTAGGTTTTTTTTAAAAACCTCCAGGGACAGTGATACCACTACCCCCCTGGGCAACCCATTCTAATGTCCAAACACTCCTTCAGTGAAGAATTTTTTTCTAATGTCTAGCCTAAACTTCCCCTGGCACAGATTAAGACTGTGTCCTCTTGTCCTGGTTGCTTGGGAGAAGAGGCTGACCCCCACCTGGCTACAGCCTCCTTTCAGGCAGTTGTAAAGAATGATAAGACCTCCTCTGAGCCTCCTTTTCTCCAGGCTAAACATCCCCAGCTCCCTCAGCTACTCTTCACAGGGCTTGTGTTCCAGCCCCTGCATCAGCCTTGCTGCCTTTCTCTGGACATGTTTGAGCATCTCAATGTCCTTCCTGAACTGAAGGGCCTAGAAATGGACACAGTACTCAAGGTGTGGCCTCACCTGTGCCAAGTACATGAGGGGGAAGTTGCAGATATAGGAAGAGGGTAAAGAAAACCTTGGAGCTTTACTTTAATTAGGACAAAATAGCTTCTCTGGCAGAATGCATTTCAATACTAAGAAACCTGACTATTGTAGGTTTCTCTTTCTATAGAAGTAATTCCCCTTGTAACCATGGAAAGCTTATCAATACAGAAAATGGTGTCTGAGGAGAGTAGATAGGTGTCTGTCTTAGGGCGACTTTAATCAGTCTATCCTTCATTGCCTGTATTTATCAGGGACTTAATTGTCAATACGCTGTTTGAGATACTCTCGGATATCCTGCCTTTCACATCTAACACAGGCTCTTAATACACAAAAAGCATATTTGATTTGTCATGGGAGACAAATTCCCAAATACCTTTCTTTCATGTCAGACTCAGGTGTGAACACTAGTGGAAGGAAATCTGAACATCTGTGTTAGACTGGGCTACAATGGAGATGACATAAACAGAGAAGATGTTTCCTCTGAAACATCCTAAAAGGAGTAGATTATAGGCTATGGATGCTTTAGGGCTGCAGGAAGAAGGTGACAAAATATGAAGTGATCCAGAATCTACTATTTTTTACTTCACTTTAGAAGAAAAACAGTCTGCAGAGCCAGAAAATAGCAAGAGATTAATGTGCAGCTTCAAATGAAGACCTGAAAGTGTAGTACAACTATTTTCTATGCAGGACATATTTTAATAAATTTGCTTTGGCCGTACTTGCAATGCTCATTTGCCTACATCATACAGATATTTGGGGAATGACATTGCACTGGCTTGTTTGTAGAAAGCAAATTTTAAAGTTCAATTAGTATTCAGAAGAAACAAATGGTACATTCAAATGTAATTATAAATTACTGGTCTTCTCTCTTAAAGCCCTTAATTATAAACCCACCCAATCTCCCATCTTTTATTTGTCACTGAGTCATCAAGTTGAATGTGCTGGGAAATGCCAGCCTGCATCACCCATCAAGCCAATTTTCCTGCAAATATCTGTGTGCTTACTTTCATGATACAACTGATATACCAGAGCAACTGCTTCTAAGACTCTGTTTTGTCAGTGCATTAATCATCTTCAGATGCCAAGTTAAAAATCTTCTCTCCTATCATGTCTATAAATAGGGCAAGTGACTGGTAGGCTGTGACTGTACTTGTGTGGAACAAATAAATTTATCATTTTATCCTCATTTCCCTTATTTCCTTAAGTCTTAGACTCATGGAATCACAAAATCATCAGAGTTGGAAGAGACTTTAAGATAATCAAGTCCTACCATCAACCCAGCACTTTAACCCCTAAACCACTAAACCCATCACCAGATGCATCTTAAAGACCTTCAGGGATGGTAATTCCATCACCACCCTGGGCAACACATTCCAGTCACCGAACGACTGAACAGTGAAAACAGTTTTTCTAATATCTAAGCTGAATCTCCCCTGTATCATCTTAAGGCCCTCTCCTCTGGTCCTCTTACTGCAGGCATGGTAGAAGAGACTGGCCCCCACCTCACTACAACCTCCTTTCATACAGTTGTAGAGAGCCTCCTCTAAACCTCCTCTTCTCGAGACTAGACAAACCCATCTCCCTCAGCTGTTCCTCATTAGACATATTTTCTGGATCTTTCATGGGCCTGGTTGCCTTTTTCTGGACATGCTGCAGCACCTCAATGTCCTTTTTAAAGTGAGGGTCCCAAAACTGAATGCAGTACTTGAGGTGTGGCCTCACCAATGCCAAGTACAGGGGGAAGATCACTGCCTGGCTACACTAGTCATGATATAAGATAGGAAGCCATTGGCCTTCTTGGCTACCTGGGCGCACTGTTGGCTCATATTCAGCTGACTGTCAACCAGCATCCCCAGGTCCCTTTCTGCTGAACAGCCCTCCAGCAGCTCCTCCCCCAGCCTGTAGGTCTGCATGGGGTTGCTGTGACCCAAGTGCAGGACTCAGCCCTTTGCGTTGTTGAACCTCATGCCGTTGTCCTTAGTCCATTGATCAAGTCTGCCCAGGTCTCTCTGCAGAGCCTTCCTACCCTCCAGGAGGTCAACACTCCCACCTAACTTAGCGTTGTCTGCAGATTCACTCAGGGTGCTCTCAATTGCCAGGCCCAGATCATCAATACAAATGTTAAACATGACCAGCCTCAAAAGTGAGCCCTGGGGAACATCACTAGTGACCAGCTGGCAACTGGATTTAGCTCTGTTCACCACAACTCTCTGGGCCCAGCTATTCAGTCAGTTTTTTACCCACTGAAGAATCCTCCCATCCAAGATGTGTGCAGCCAGTTTTTCTAGGGGAATGTTGTGGGACACAGTGTCAAACACTCTACTGAAGTCCAGGTAGACAACATGCACAGCCTTTCCCTCATCTACTAAACAGGTCACTTTGTCAGAGAAGGAGATCAGGTCAGCCAAGGAGGACCTGACTTTTTGGCTTGGTTTGATCCCCTGGTTGGCCTACTTACGCCATACAGTGACAGGCTGGATCAGGACTATCTTTTCCATAATCTTGCCTGGAATCGAGGTTGGCTGACCAGCCTGTAGTTCCCTGGTTCATCCTTCCCACCCTTCTTCCAGTCTTCCAACCATCATTATGAAAATTCTTGATAGCTGGGGACCTTTTAAATTAATTTTGGGAAAATGAATATTTGCAAAGTATCAAATATATCTCAGGATTCATCACTGTCATAAAAGTGAACTATTAAATCAGTTCTGAGGTCTTGAATAGGGAAACTGTCACCTGTTTAGCTCCTTGGAAAAAACTCACACCCTATTAAACTCTATTAAAATTTATATTAAAGAAACAGAAATGCAAAGGAAATAGCTAGAACATTATTAAAATTATTAAAAAATGTTTTCATTCTCCTTTATTGTTTAGCAGTGGGATTTGCAAAGGGAAGTTCACCATAATTTTATGACATGTCAAGATGATAGTTGTGGGTTTTAGCAATAAAAAAGAATGTTGTTTTATGCAAGAAGATGCTGCCATTCAGCTTGCAGATCTTACTTAAGGGAAGTTAAAATAACCATGTCAAAAATTCTGGGAGATTTACTGGATATACTAGATCATAATGTGAACACATGTCAGTAAAGAAACTCTGTTACCATGAAAAGATAGATTTATAAATAGAAATAAAGCCTGACCTGGCAGTCAAGAGCCAATACAGTCTGATTGGAAAGGCCTCATCATTGTGGCATAGTTTTGTTCACCAAACTACAATAGATCTGAAAAATAAGGTGTACAGAGTGGAACAGAAGGAGAACAAGAAGAAACACTTTCACGTCTCAAAGTGTGCTAGTTAAGTTCAAAGAAATTCCCTTTCTGTAAAAAGGGACAATATAACCTCCATTATCCTTTGTAGCACAGACTTAAAGTGATGCACAGCAGAGTATAAGGAACACATGGATTGCCTAGGCATTGGATGACTTTTATCCTTGTTGTGATTTAACATCATCTAGCAACTAAATACCATGCAACCATTCATTCACACCCACCACCTCCCACTGCCCTGGTGGGATGAGGAGGAGAATTGTAAAAAATTAAAACCTATGTGTTGAGATAGGAGTAATTTCATAATTTAAATTAAATATAACAATAATGATGACAACAACAACAATAATAACAATAATAGCAGTAATAACAATAATGTAATGAAAAGGGAGACAGTGAAAAGACAGAGAGGGAAAATACACAAGAGAGACAAGTGATGAACAACACGCCTTCTTACCATATGTTTTTCAATGCCCAGCCCATTCCTGAGCAGAAATTGGCCCCTCCTAGCCAAATCCCCCTAGTTTATGTACTGAGCATGACCTTCTCTGGTATGGAACATCCCTTTGGCCAGTTCAGGTCACCTGTCCTGGCTATGGTCCCAATCAGCTTCTTGGGCATCAGCTAAGCAAACTGAAAATCCTTGACTCAGGTAAGCACTACTGAGTAACAACTAAAACATTAGTGTTTTAGCAACATTATTCTCATCCTAAACCCAAAACACAACACTGTAGCAGCTACTAGGAAGAAAATTAACTCTATCTCAGCTGAAACCAGGACAATCCTGAAGGGATGAATAAATCACTTTGGAGAAAACAAGGCAAATGGATTTTCTGTGCTAATCCACACTTTAGACAGAGGGGTGTCTTTGAGTTTAACTATGATTTGAAACCTCTGAGAAACTCCTATCAAACTCTCTGGAGAAAGTGCAATCACTGAAAGAGTTAAATTTTCTCTTGGTTTGGATTTTTTTTTTTCCTTGGTTTGTGGTTTTCTGGCATAGCAGACCTCGTACTTTATAAAGTCATTTACATAATGTAAGATAGTCAGTGACATTTGGAAATATAGTTCAAATCAGAGAAGTCCAGGTTGTTGATTTATGGAGCATAAAGGACATAAAGTCCAAGTTAGAGTTCAAAGCACTGCAGATTTTTTTCTTCTCTAATTTTAACAGTAGAACCAAAAATTTCAATTACTTTAGGTCTGTCCTGTGGCTTTGAAAGTCACTACAAAGATGAAGTACTGTTAAACAGAAGGTAGGGAATTTAATTTGAATTTGGGAGAAAATCAGATTACTAATCATCTTGAAAAAATATAAAAGAGTTGAACACAAGGAGACAAAACATAGAGTAAAGCCAGTCTACAGTAGTTTTTTTCGTGTGACTGTATACAGGACATTAAGTTTTTCTCAGTACTCTTATCAGGATTTTTACTTTTTGCGTTCAAATTCTTCTTTATTTGAGATGTGCATAGCATAATTTTCAAAAGAGCACTTAGCAAGTACCAACTAATAAGTTGTTACAGCAGCTTTTGATAAAATAATTTTGCATATTCACCCCAGAACCACATGTAATTTTAATGAGAGAGGGTGGGAATTTCCTCATCATCAAAGTAATTCAGCTCAGTTTTAGGACTGAGTTGTTTGTTGAGAACCAGATTTGTATAATAGTATGAGAAACTGCTACAAAGGTAATCATAAGGGATTCTGTATTTATATATATTTTTATGTATATATATATGTATATATATTTATATATTTATACATATACTGCATAAAATAAATTGTCCAAACCTGTAAATTCTTAAGTTTAAGAGAGACACTATATCACTGATTTGAATTGAAAGCAGTATTTAACTAGATCTACTTTTTCTGGGGCTTATCCCAGTTTGTTAAGACAGAATGTTTTCTGTAATTAGTTTGTATATGTGCTTATGAACATTTGTCAATCTTATTTACCCGTCTTCTGAATCCAGGAGATAAATCCATTAGCTAAGATCAATCACATTTAAAAGAAAGTACACACTTCAAACAATGTGTTAAAAAAAAAAAAAAGCAAATGTAAACAAATTCAGGACTTTTCATGTTGATAGAATACTTCACAAATGTGACTTGTACTTGAGAACATTGTTAAACATGTTAGGTCTCACCAGAATGATCAACAAAAATGTGTGAGTACACAGTATGATCTTTGACAAAACATTTAGAACATTTAATAAGAGCATTCTTCATTACAGAAATACTACTTATTTACTCAAAAGAGCTTGACTTTTTATCCTCCAAGCCCTTGGGAAAAGAGTTGGATTTGATGCTCTGCTGTTAAGAGTTTTTCATGTAATGGAGATTTTGGATGAAGTTCATAAGAGATGCTGCATTATTCATAGTAATAATGATTATTACCAATCAGGGATTGTCAACACTAGTTAAAGGGATGGCAAAATAAGTCAAGCTGTCAGTTGAAATCTCTGTTTTGTTTCCTTCTTTAGTGTTTGAAACAGTCATTTTGCTGATTGGGTCCAAATGGCAAAGATCACAAGGTTAAGTAAAACTGGAAAACAGAATTGCATGTCATAATTTCAATTTAAAAGTGAGAAGATCTTAATTTTCTCTCATGTGTTTTTTCTTTGAATATTTCCAGTTTATAAAGATTGGTGTGTTTCTATTTCACAGCAAGTTAACCTTTCTTGTGTTTTCTCTGATTTTTATTCAACGTGCCATAGCATGCTGCAGGGTGTCTGACACTTTTTCCCACATGTACAGATAAGCTGTAGGCAGCAGAATATCAACTTAAGGTAATTGAAATCAGAAAGTCTTATATCTTCATTTTTTTTGGTTCAAATTAGTCAATGGAGTGTGCAATGTACAGGGTGTAAATAACGGCAGAATTAGAAGCCCTTAGTCTCTAATTACATTATGTGAAGTTGTATATGAATAAAACATAAGAGAATGTTGACATAATTTGTTGTAGGCATTAATTGCTCTCTCAACTGGATGTTCAATGCTGCAATTTTTGAGGGGTTAATTAATTAAAGCAAGCTAGATCATACTGCTCAGGCACTGCTGATTTTAGATTACTCAGTGCGCAATTTGATCTTATCCAATGATGCTATTGCAAGGTCTCTGCTGGAACTGGGGAATAGTCTTCAGTCGAAGTAACTAATTTCTCACAAATTTCAAAGTATAAAGCATTTACACACTGTATGCAATAGTCAAGGTTGGATACAAATTTTTACCAGGGTTTCCAGGAAGACTGTCAGTCAGAACCATAAGATTTCGAAGGGCTTGATATTTTTCGGCATCCAACTCCTTTCAAGATCTACCATCAGCATGAAGTGCTGCAAAGGCTTAAAATGGTCCTGCTTGATCTGGTTTAATTTGGTTTTGTTGTTGTTTGGGTTTTTGTTGTGTTGGTTTGAATTTCTCGGGGTTTTTTTATTTTATGACAGTAAATTCCTAGTCCTGCCTTTGAACTTAAACTTCAATGTACTCCATTTTTTGTAGCTATGGGGATGTCCAGCAAGAACATCTATTTCTATATTGCAGTTTGCAGAACATCCTTTTATTTTCTTTTGCTGTCCAACTTCTCATTTTCCATCACTGAGACTACCCCCTAACAACACATCTCAGCATCATTTGGGAATGCTTTGGTAGGACTTCAATGCTAAAGGCTAAGGATCTGGAATTGTAACTGGAAAATTGAAATAGGAATTAAACCCCACAGCTTTAGATTGAAATATTTTAAATCTGACTTAGCAAAGTTAAATTCCTCAAGCTATATTTAAGCACATACACAGAAATATCTTGATTTTTTTTCAAAAATATAAGTAGCTATAAATCCTTTCGAAAGTTAAGCTACAAAAATCCAGAAAGTATTTTTTTTCTTTAAATAAGCTCCTTAATATGTATTTAGAGACCATACAGACTTAGCAGTAACCTCAGTGATTTTCCTTTTGATTAGCAAGTCTTTCTGGCTCTGTTTTTTCATATCATCAATCTAAAAAACAACATGCCTTCAAGTAGAGGTATTAATTTCAGCCATAAAAAAATATGAAATATTTTTTTATTTCTATGGCTGAAACAAAAATGTGACCTATTTCCATGCATTTGGTATGTCTCTGAATTAATTAATAAAATAATATTAATCTAAATAAAGACTTTCAAATAGCTGGTTAATTCAAACAAGATACATTCAAAGTTCAGTAAATTTTTCAGTAAACAATGTTGCTCAAAGATTTTGAAGAAAAATTGGGATAATTATCTCTAGTTTAAACTTCTGAAAACATCTTCAAGCATGGACTAAAGTATAGTATTAAGACTTAAAATCTGAGAGAAACATACTTTTACAGGAGTTGTCTTGAACTTTGTTATCTCTGTCTAGAATACAGGATAATTTTCCCTCTTAAAATATAATATATTTAAGAAGATTTACCATTTAAGAGGGCAGAAATGATCCTGTATATGGTTTTAAAAAATGAAGCAATATTTCATGGTTCATTATTAATTTAAATTTTTTTTAATTTTAATTTTTATTTTATTTTTCATATCCATGGTCTGGACACAAAAAGAGAAGAGAACACATCTACCTTTAATAACCAGCAAAGCAGCTAAATATTTTCTAATTCTCTTTGGAAGTCTCAAAGTCAGATGATATTTACTCTCCTTGAAGTGACATTGATGAGCTTAAACTACTGAAGCCAAATAAAACCCTTTGGAGTTAAACTTTTCCATAACATAAAAAATCCATTCTGCAGCACATATCCTTCACTTTACCTAGTTGAACAGTAGTGAATCAAAATTAATTGTCTTTGAAATGCATACGCTTTACATCTTGAAGGCTAATCATTATCACTAGAAGAAATGTCTGCTATATAATGAATAAATTCAAGATAGAATGAAAGAGTCTTTCTTGTTCATATTCTCTGATTGTAATTTGGTACGCTAACATTAATCTATGAAGGGACAGAAATCTTAGCCAAATAATGGAGAATTAGCTTTGACTAACTTGCTATGTCACCTTGATGAAGTTGGAGAAACACATTATATCCCTATTCTGTTGAAAAAACACAACATAAGAAAAGTTACTTACAAACTCCGTGTTTGCTTTCAATCTCCTCTTCTAAAACAACAGAAGTGCCTTTATGATAAAAGACATCTTTAAGACAACTTTGACATCCTGTGGATAGCTGTTCTCTAGTCTAATGAGCTTGTTTACGCCCATGCTCTTCTGCAACAGTGGGGATGCATTTGCCTGAGTTCCAATCACCCAGGTGCTACATAAAAAGCCACTGTCCACATGCAGCAATGTGAACTGGAAATCCAAAATGAGACAAGCCCCTGTTTTTGTCCCCATATTTTAGTGGAAGAGATTGTCTTCTAAATATAATAGACAGGCTTTGCTTTTAATTTACATTTCTTGTATGGACAACAGGGAACTCATAATATTAAATATCAATCTGCGGGTCTTGTGAGGCTCATTGGAAGTGCATATTTTTAATCTTTGGCAGTTGTTTAAACACAGCAAACTTTGTTATTGTGTGTTTCCAAGTTTTATCTGAATACCACAAAAGAGGCAGAATCAGTGAATAGTTTGCAAAGTCATGATGCAAACCCTCCTGGCCCTGGTAGAAATCTGACAGCAGAACAAAAGACCTGCATTGGAGCAGAAACAAAAGCAGTGAAGCTCTGCTTCAGCACGTCCTAGCACTGCCAAGACCTTGCTCCAGGAAAAGTCCTGCAACTTGGTCAGCCAAAGGCATATGACAACTTGTCCTTATGAGTGACATTGACAGCCTGCTGCCAACTTCAAGGATGACATAGCTGTGCAGAGAACAAACTTTAGGTAATCTATGGCATATTTTCAGCATGCCTGTAGTTTTGATGTTCTCTGGTTTACGGCACATGGCTCACAAACTGCAGGGCTGCTATCACAGTGGGAATACTGCAGTTCTGTGCATGTGAGGAAAGGTTACATGAACAGCAACTTGGGGGTGAGTACATGACTCACATGGCAGGGCAGTGGCTAAACAGAACTTAAGGTGACATGAGAAAAAGTACTAGAAAATAGCACTCGTGCTATTTCTGCTTACTTACCATGAGTTTCATTAAGCAACGGGTGAATGAGCACAATAGGGAATGACTGCAACTCTGGTGCTTGAGGGTTTGGGCTGGGGAATGCTGACGTGCACACTCACACAAGAACCCACCACTGAAGGCCTCGCTGACAATCTGTGCATCAGTGTTAGAGGCTCTTGTGACAGCATATGGAAAAAATCTCGAGCTTACATGCACTGAGGAGCTGGAGACTGCCTTGCTATTCATTGCTGAAGTATGACAGTGTTCAATGAAATAATAATATTCTGTGTCATCAGCCTGTGAAGTAGCGCAGGAAAGTCCTATTGTGAGTGCTGCAGAGAAATAAAGACTAAGGTATATGGTAACTCAGGAGGAGACAGATTACTGGAAGATAATACTACACAAGTAACTAATGGATTTTCTATTATGGTAATGCAGCAACTTCAGCAGAAGAATAATTAGAGATAGATAAGCACATGGAAGCCTGTGGAGCAAATAAATTGAAGTTTTAAACAAATATTTCACTATGTGTGTCAGATTTTCATTCAGAAGTCAACAGGAAAAGAAATAAGCGGTTTCCTGAAGTGCAGCATTTTAAGGCTCAGTGAATATTCATACTGTTTTACAAAATCTGTAAATAAAGTCAACTTTGTTAAAATAGGGATTTTCCCCACTATGTTCCCTTAGGCAATTGTTTCTTTTAAACCAATTCTTTTGTCAAAATACAATATTTTTAAAAATCCATAGATGAGGTATTAACTCTTAGTCTTCTGTCTTTTACTGAATTTTGGTTGGTTTATTTGTTTCAGTAGTGTATTTATTGTTCCATGCATTGCTTTCTTTATTGAAATATAAAAAATAGTTACTTTAGCTACAATTTCTCTTTCTCCAAGGTTCAGATATTAAATTGAAAAAAATAGTTCAACAAAATTATATCTGTTTTATGCAGCCAGTGTATGTATATGGTAGGTCAGCAGCAACTTGATTATATCATTCCCAAACATGATGACCATATGAGATCTTTAAACAGAGGACTGTTTTCCAAAGGGGTCAGATTCTGCTTTGTTGCTTACACTGGATAGGACTTTATTCAGTGAGTCATTCTAGTTAAATAATGGCATCATGCTCACAGGATGGTATTAATCAACATGACTAACTGGATCATAACATGGCCTAAATTTGGCAGTCTTTACAGTGAAACTCAAAGAAAGCTAAAGAGATTTTCTTACAAATGCCTGATTGTCGTAACCAGTCTAATGTCATGACAGTTTCAAATTGTGTTGCTCTCGGAATTTATTTTGGTTAGCAACTTAAAGCAGTAGCAATTACTATGTGTATTTGAGTGCTATTTTATCTGTTACAGAAAAAAAATTTGGAGTATCTTATCATAACTTAGATTTTGCAATTGTTATTTTCTGAAACAATTATTTAAACTAAAATGGCTTCCTTTTTCATTCCACAATATTCCTCAGCTTTAGGGGAGTGGGATTTCTAGAAATGCTAGAAATTCTACTAGACCCTTCAGAATCCTTTCTTCCTTTCCAGACATGGCTTCAATTAAAAAATTGTCCGTTCAAGTGTGTCCATCAAGTGTGCGTACACAAAAAATAAAAACACACCTGAAAGACTTATTAAAGGAAAGGAAATCTGCAGGAGCAGGCTGTTCCAGTGTGCCGAAATGCAAGCCATGGGAGAAGAAGACCTGCCTGGCTGATGCTTTAGTTGGAACTCAGTGAAGAAAAGACCTTTGGAAGAAGGGGCAGGCGACTCAGGAAGAGTTCAGGAATGTTGTTAGGTCATGTGAAGAGAAAATTAGGAAGGTGAAAGCTCAGCTAGAGTCAATCTGGCCACCATTGTGAATGGTAATAAAAAGTGTTTTTATAAATTAACAACAAAAGAAGGGATAAGGATAACCTCCACCCTTTACTCGATGTAGAGGGAAACATTGTCACCAAGGATGAGGAAAAGGCCGAGGTACTTAATGTCACCTTTGCCTCACTCTTTAACTGAAAGACCAGTTATTCTCAGGGCAACCAGGCAATGAGCTGGAGGACAGGGATGGGGAGCAGCACAGACCCCCCTGCACTCTGGGATGAAGTAGTTACTGACTTGCTGTGCCATTTATGCCACTTATGTGCCACTAGGTACCTAGATCTTAACAGTCTCTACAATTACCTGAAAGGAGTTTTTAGAGAGATGGGGACTGGCCTCTTCTCCCATATAATTAGTGACAGGACCAAAGGAAATGGCCTCAACCTGTGCCAGGGGAGGTTTGGGTTGGACATCAGGAAAAATTTCTCCACTGAAAGTATTGTCAAGCATTGGAACAGGCTGCCCAGGGAAATGGTGGAGTTGCCATCCCAGGAAGTGTTCAGGAAAAGACTGTACATGGCACTTATTGCTGTGGTTTAGTTGACATGGTGGTGTTTGATCAAAGGTTGGACTCAATGATCTTCGAAGTCTATTTCAACCTTAATGATCCTGAGTTTCTATGATTCTATTCTATATTTACATATATCAAATAAACAGCACACCCAATGCATCTGTCTGTGTACCTAGATCATGGCCTTGTGAATTCTTGCTCTAAGGGAGTGAGGCTGTGGTCAGGCACACTGTGCCATTGCAACACAGGCAATTTAAGAGGTTAACTTTCCATTTCCACCTATAACGATTTAACATTGACTCCCTTTCAGAAGTTACCTTCCCCTCAGCTATTCTGAAATAACTGTCCATGTAATTATGTCATAAATCCATTCCCACCAAAATAATGTGATTTAAGAAGCCCTATTAATGTAAGTGTGGAAGGTATTGTGATTACTTTGACAGAACTAGGCTGTATGCTACTTGCGCAGGCTTTTATGCAGATCTGAGGCCTGAGTAATCTTGGCCGTACAACGAGCAATTGTTTGATACAGCTCAAATATAACCAGCAGATTTTTTGATGATGGCTTTACTTTTCCTTTTTTTTTTAATTTCACATCTTAAAACTGCAAATACAGTACTTAATTCAGAAGGCTGTTAAGGTTTAACTGCCATCAACAAAGTGATTTGAAAATTTCAAATGAAGTTATAAAAAGTTGTAGGAAAACATTCATGTCAAATAGCTGTGAGTCAGATCAGCTAGAGCCTGCTTGTGCAGAAACACAGTAACCAACCCTAGGGCTTCAGAACAAATATTTATGTATGGTTTGAGAGAACAACTTCAATATGTCGTGGCTTTGCACAGCCCAGATGGGACATGGCAAGTCAGGTATTAAAGACATTTTAGCCATCATAACGGTTACAAAATAATAATCCATAAGCTCAGAAGCCTTGGCATTATATGACTTCTAGACTGGCTACTCAGAAAAGTCAGGCTCACTCAATCATACATTTGATCAATATCTGTACTTATATAGATTTTTTTTTCCTCCCTTAACTTTGAGATATCTTGGCCAATATCAGCCAGGAGTAGAGATCTCTGAGGAAATTAAATATTTCATGAAAAGAGCTAGTCAGATAAAGGAAAGAAATGCTATACATCGATGACTAAGACACTTAGTTCACCAAACCTGAAAAATTATCACGGCCCTACCAAATTTACAGACCCAGTTAGAGGAACAACTAATTCTCAGGAGCTTAACTCAAGACATGATGAGAATCAGAAGCACACATGTTATTTGGCACCAGGTATTTCACACATCAGCAATGAGCTGCAAATCTTCCAGCTGCATGAAAATATTCAGTAGGGCATGCAGGAACACTTACCCCACTTCATTGTTTCCCCTTTTCATTTTGACACCAGAAATTCATTGGGTGTGAGATCCAAAAGGGCCTCCATAGTGACACTACAGCTTAAGACTCTTTCTTCCTATACCACATTTTTTGTGATTGCCCAGCCATGTAGTACATCGCTCTTCTGCTCTGCTCTACGAATGTGTGGTGTGTCATTATTCTGCTCTGCTTTGCAAACTCACTGAAGCATCTGATGAATAAGGGGCACTGGAGATAAGACCTTCTCTCTGATTCTGAGGAGAGTGACTGATGTAGACATTAACATGTCTGTAACAGCCTCCTCATTCAGGCCTCTTTGTTTCACCTGGCTCGAGTGACTTTTGAAGGCTAAAATAATAGAAGATGATTCAGACGACCAGCAATCTGCAGTTGATCTGCAAGAGTTGAAGCAGCCAGTGGCATTGTTAAAAGTCAAGCCAAGGCATGAGGAGACCTAGCTGGAGAGTCAGAGTTTTTCCTCGAGAGAATTATCCTATGATTATTTTCTTTTCTTCTTTATGAATGAAATTTGAAAAGATATAAGCAATAGCACAGCTGTTTTTAGGTGAGATTGGATCTGTAAGTATTAGTTTTTAGGAGATAGGGTGAGGGAAATGAATATTCTTTCTTTAAGTCTTTTGTCTAATTCCACTACTTTGCAAAATTCATTCATATAAAAACACATATTTGCTTGTGTAGCAAACAATTTTCTTCTCTGTTTTATCAAATCATTGTTTTTATTTCAGAAAGCAATTGTAATGTCTTTCTAAACAGTTGAGACATATGTTATTAGGTAGATGTTCATCTGCAAATTTTCTTACCTCTCTTTTCCTTTAAAATATTATGCTAAGTCATGTTTATATACCTTGATAGCACAAAGTATTAACATAGGCTATTTTTATTAAGAAGTTGTGAAAAACTGTGTGGGATTTCTTTGGCAAATTTGTATAGTCCAAATGCAGATACCCTGATGGAAAGAGAAGCAACGCTGTGGAAAATTGCAGGAGCACTGACAAATGAAACTTGTCACAATGCCCAAGAATTGGCACTTGTTAACAGTGAAAGAACATGATGTCTATCACTGCATTCAACAGCAAGGCTTATAAATGAATAGATTAATCATTGCTCATTTTAAAGGATTATTAAGGGTTTAATGAAATTGTCGGAACAGTGGGATACTCAGACTAGCAGAGTCAATGATACTTCACACCCTGTATTGAAGGTACTATTATAAATGGTATTTAAAAGATTATTTTGGCTATAGAAAATTATTGGCACAGTTGTTTTGGCTTTTCTAATTGACCATCTCACACAGCTTCTTGCTTTGGATGACTTCATCTCAGGGCTATGTCTAGGAAGTAGAATGCCTCATGCTTCAGCATGCTGACTTCTGAACACTAAACACATGAAATCTGTCTCAGTCAGGAACAAACAGTAAAAACACTAACTTGGTGATCTGGAGAGAAATAAAGGCTTGTGTGTTTTCAGTAGGATGCTGCAGTTGCCTGTGTGGCATCTCACCCTCCTGTTCAGGACCCCGCCTGGGCCCAAGGACCAGCCTGACCATTGACTCCTTCGAGAGCTAATGTATTAGCTGTTATCTCATGTTGGCTGTAGTTTAGCAATAGACAATGAGGGATCCAGCAAGGAAGACAAGAGTATTTGAAATTGTATGTCCTTCTGGGATTTTGGAGCTCTAAACTAAGCTGTGAAAAGACACCCTGGGATTTAGCATTCAAAACTCACACCAAAAGAAAGGTTCAGTTCCTTTACTAAAACAGAGCAGACCTGAATCTTGTTTTACAATGGCAGTGTAGAAGAGATGTCCCCTTCTATATAGCAGACACCTGGGTTTATTTCCCATCTACCACCCATTAGAAGTTGTTGGTGCTAATCTTCATTGGGTCAGCTGCTCTTCCCTCTTCCCATTGAATCTGGAGATAAAACCTTACAATGAGGACAGAAGCAAAGGAAGGGTGAACATCACTCTCACATATCGGCATAGTCAGTAACATGCTTGGGAGTGGTGAAGGAAGGAAAGGAAATGTTTCTGCTGCTACCTCCTCCTGTGTTTTAAACAGAGGCTATTTAATATAAAGATAAGGTCATGACCTACTGTTTTGAGAGTTGCCTAGACATGTTCTTGGAATAAAGTGTTTTTCAATAATGTTTCCATTTTTCTGAATACAGATAAATGTTGGATGTATATACAGATGAATATCTTTTCCTTTCTAGCTATCATCTTTTTTTTTCTCCCTGGAGAGCAGTTTCAGCATCTTCAGGGGGAGTTTCTAGACTATTTCCTGATATTTCCAGCATGGCACAAACTCATGTGAGCTCTTCCCTCACTGCAGTGGACAGTCTTACTCATCTGGAAAGAATCCATCTCTTAGCGTAAAATGATATTTTATCTGTTACACTTCATATCTTTCTCTGTACACCTGGAGGGCCAGTCTGAAATGATCACTGTGGGAAGGTCAATATATATTAAAATGGCAAGACTACCTAAATTCAAGTCAGCCATATTCCTGACATTGTCAGGTGAATTTAAATTTACTTTTTTTTGTTAAGATTCTTGTTTGTCTCATATGTATACAACCTGGGATATATAAGTGGCAACATGCTAAAATGATTAGTAAAATCCCATTTAATAAAATATGTGGCAAAAGGAGACAAAGAAGAATTCAGATAAAATAAACGATGTTTAGGACAGGAACTGAATTCTTGGAATGATCTTGCACAAAATGATAAGCCCTGACAGCATTTCTTGCAAAAAGTAGATAAATATATTTAATGGTCTTTATTATAAAGTGTGATTTTTCCATGAAACTTTGTCTATTTCAAAATTACTGAGAAACAGGGACATGTCAGATATTTCTCTTTATATGCACACCTCTACCCTCTCACACTAGACTAATAAGGTCTCAAAGCACCTGAACGAAGTATTTCTTTAAAACTGAGGTAAATACTTCTGTACTTAGACAAGGGCAATATGCCTGGTCAGGTTATGTTTGAGGACGATGGCTCTTAAATAACCAATGTAAGGTATATTTAGGAACTATTTGTGCAGGAGTTCTGTGTTGAATTGCATTTATCAACTGTTGGGAGGAAAGGGTTAAAAGCTGATGTGTGGCGATGAGGACGGTAGAGCCACTCAAGTGACCTTGCAGCTGGGAATGCCAAGGCCTGGAGAATAATAGTGTGGGAAACCCCCTATATTATGCCTACTACTGCTTATCCTCTCTCTGAGAAGCATAATTTCTGTATAGAGTTAATGTAGGTGTTTTAAGAGACATGGAGGCACTCTCGTGGACTTGCTTGAGCTCCCTGTTTTGGGACAGACAAGATCAAAGCTCAAAGATCATAAAGAAACACAAAAGAGGGAGATCACAGCATGGTGCAAAACTACAAAACATGTTACTTAGTATTCATATACAAATTGTATTAGCACTTTCCCACATTGCATATTATTATTTAAAACATGTTCCGGTCAGACATAACAACTGTAGGAAAGAGACAGAGTCAGTGACAGGTACATGAAGAAAAATATTTTTGGCAGACTTTATCAAGTCTGTGTTACAGCCTCACAGCAGCAGATGAGATCACAATGTGCTAATGTCTGCACCAACCGATGATTTCCCATCTCACTTCCCTCCTCCCAGCACCTGACCTACTTTACATCACTTTACCCCGATGGGCTGCATAAAGCACTTGAAAGCCTTCAAACCGTGGAGATCTCGTAATGCTCCAGATACAAATCCTCAGTTATTACTGTCCATCACTTATGTGCTAGAAACATCCCAGTGGCCGTTCACAGGCATAAATTATCAATCTGTGTCAGGCAACTGTTTTAGTACCTGAAGCATTGTACTGCTAAGGGAGTTCCAGCTGTCCTGTGCTATTAGTTGCAAATAGGAGTTTCAGCAAACACTTTAAGAAATTCTCTCCTCCTCTCTGGTTAGTATTGTCTGGGCTACTACTGCCCTCTAATAGAACATAAGAGATATTTTTATTGTACAGGCAAAAGCTATAGAATTCCTCACATAAACTATCAGTATAAAAGACTTCTAAAAAAAAAGTAGAAATAAACCACATTGTTCTTAAACAACTAATTTTAAAATGTTGAAGAGTTAGTCTGGCCAAAGGAATATGTACATAACATTTGCCTCTTATTAGTACAGAATAAGTTCCTCAAAATAGAAAATATAAATCAAAAGAAAAAAAATGAACAATGAGAAAACTTTGGAAAACTATGTCTGCCTTTTGGGAAGCTGACTGTGGCAGATGATATAAATGTGTAATTATAAACAACTACCTTCACAAAAATGTTGTGAAATGGTTAAAATATTGCACACAGGATATATTCCGTAAAAAAAATCCCAAATTAAAAACCCGTCAAATGAATAGTTAGTAGCTGCATTATGTTCCCTCCACTGTTTTACCCAGAGGCGTTGCACCATTATTGCAGTTATTGTATATCACAGATTACAGACCATCTCCAATATTTGCTACCATAGAATTACAGCTTCAGGGAGTGTCAAGCTTTCTGCCATCAGCATTCAGGACACTACCTTTGAGAGGATAACAAGAGAAATCAAAGCAGGCAATCAACAATGTGGAAAAACTGCAGAGAATTATAGCATATAATATTCTACTTCCAGGCTATTATAACATCCAAGCCTACCCTTGCATGCTGTGCAGCCCCAGGTTCCTACGCGCACAGAGCCTGCAGCAGCACAGCGCACCTGAGGGTGCACGTGGTGGGCGTGCCTGGGCTCACTGTGCACTCCAAAGCTGCCTGGCCAAGGAAGTCAGTCACCAATTTGGAGCTGAAAATCTTTATTTTAGATATCTACCAACCCATTCACACTCCCTTTCTCTTTGTTGGGATGGGTGAAATGCGACCAGCAGCTTTTGAGGGACTCTGCCCTGGGGCCAGTGAGGAAGCGAATGCAGTTTTTAAGAGAATGAAGTGAGACGTGGACTTAGTCTTTTGACTGAGTGGCCTTGGAAACCCAGGACAACAGTTGGCCCTGAGTAAGACTGTGCTGTTCCTAGGGAAAATAATTCCTGCATTTCTTTGCATGTACTTCATTTTGTGGAAGAGAGTGAAGGCTTCCTAAAAATGTGCAGCTTGAGGCCAACAGCTGTGTAGAAGATAAAGTCCATAGTCCTACGTATGAATTTCTGAACACACAGCTGGGACACCGTAGGAGAGAAGGGAAGGGAAGCTTTGGTTATTAAACAGAAAACTATTTTGGCTTGCCAGCAAGAAAATGGAAGGTTGGAGAAAAAGGACTATTTTGCCTAATGCCTTTATGCATCAAAATTTATTATTTCATCCAGCAGAGGTCATTTGAGAGTGTATCTAGAGAGTGAAGCAGAGTACTACTGTGATGCAGAATGTGTTTTCCTATGAAGTCACAGTCCAGAAGTCCAGGAAGTAGGACAGAGCGAGGAGTAAGGTACTATGCAGAGAAGGGTACACAGTACTAGAAATCTGTTCCAGTTAGGATTAGCCTGTGGTTTTGTCCTTTACTGCTTCGTGTGTGGCAGATTTAATTAGAAAAGTATGTAGCACACTTCAAATCGATAAACAACTCTCTATTTTCATGGTGTGTTCAGTCTAAAAATGGTTGTGAGAGACAAAGTGGTATTTTTCTTCCCTCAGAAATGATGAAAATAATTTATTTCTAATTTTTGCTGCTACTGTCGCAAGCTACACTATTAAGAAATAGCTATTCTGGAGAGTGGAATGAAAACAAGAAATATTCCCTCTCTGAAGACAATGGTTGCTATTAAACCTAAAGCCCCAGAGCAATGCAAAGGTCTAGGATGGTAATGTAATATGATCACTTCATCTCTCCGAATGACAAAGGTCTAACTTTCGTGTTTTCAATTTTTGTTTGATTTTTGTTCTATATCTGCCACATTTCTATGCTTTCAATAACTTCATACCTTACTGTCCAAACCTCTGATTTGTAATTTATGTCTCCATACCACCTGTGAGTGGGATTCAAGTGTCTCGAGTTAGGTACAGGTGTCTATTCATGAGTGACTAAGTATTACACAGATTTATCTTGCCAGTTCACTCCTCCCTTTATTCCCAAAGCTCACTTAATGTTTAAATGCATCTGTAGAATCACAATGCAGGGTTTTATGCAGTGCTTATGGGGAGGACCTGGCTTCTGAAGTGCAGTGTGTTGTATATACAGGAGTACTGATCACCTAGCTATCAATTAAAACTCTTCTAAAGGAATATGATGATTTGAATTTCAGACACTAAGGTTCACACTTGGCAAAGAGCATTTTAACGCTAACAGACAACTGCATCTCTATGAAATTTCTGATCTGCAATGGTGGTTTTATTAATTTGTCAGTCTTCATAAGGGGTGATTCTTTTGCTGGAGTTTTGCCTCTCTTTCTTAAAATTTCACAAAAAAAAAAAAGGGTCAATTCCTGATTGCAAGGTGTGATGCAAGTGAAAAGATAAACCAGCCATTTTATTTCCTACATTACCCCTAATTTGCTATCAATCGGCTCAGATCCTTATTTCATATGACATGCAATAAACATTCATTAGCAAAACACTAGAAACACAGAATGCAGTTTGGTTTCTGAAGCCGATGGCAGCTTTTCCTAAGAAGCACAATTTTTACTGCTACTCTAGTGAATGTCAAATGCCTCCCTGAACACACTGACACGATTTCACAGCATGTTATGGTGTGGGGTGTTGTGTAGAAGTCCACCTGTATGGCCCACTTGTTCCTGCAAGTCTGGATGACTTAATAGGAGGAAAGACTGAATTTTCTTTGATTTGCAAATTAATATGCTTACCTCCAGGATATGGTGTCCCTGATTGAGATTACCAGGAATGATGAAAATTCCAACTCATCTCCTGAGCTGAACTTTTCAGATTTCAGTCTGTGATTGACAACTTCTGTGCTGTGTTCCAAGAATTCCTTTCTGAAGGCAATTTTGGTGAATTCTGGCATCTCTTTGTTGCAAATCAAAGTTGGTGAAGAATTTTCTCACTAGGAAGGAAAAGCTGAAGTTGCAAGGCTCCAAAATTACCTTCTATCAGGGGTTAAGGCACTCAAGCACAGACATAAGCAAAGTGGAAAACTCTCCTGAAGCAGACAAACAGAAGGTCTTCTGAGATTCTTAATTTAAGTTCATATTTATGGAGTTTCATAACCTTGTGGAAAATAAAAATCCAGATATACGTCAGCTATTTACTCTTATACTAAACTTTCTATGGGGATGTAATACTGGCCTCATCAGAGCATTAAACACTACATTTTCAGTGGTTGCATAAGAATGCTTCCAACTTTTGTTCTGCGACCTAGACTTTTGGAGTAGCAGGATACCCTACTTTATCAGGTCAGTCATGCAACAGGAGGCCATCTTAAGTTTCTTCTCTTGAATTGGTAATAAGAGTCAAGGAAGCAGGTCATCTACCTCTGGTGCCCATGTACTGAGTAATGATGGTTGCAATCCAAAAGTTCTGCTTATTTTATAGTACTTTGAACAGCTTAATGTTGAAAAACATTTTGGTCCAAGAGAGTTTCTTCCCTTTTTACTTAAAAGAAAGCAAAGAAAAGCCCCTATAGTCAGTGCTTTTTAAATTTTTTTGAGTCTTTCTGTTTGGCTATTGTCCTAATCTTTCACTGTTTGAAACTTGGCAGGTAGTAAAACGGGGCTGCTGTAAATGCAAAATGAATTTCTTATTTATGTGCAAAAAAATTGTGGCATGTCTGAAATGGGCTGGTATGCAAGTAGAAACTATTATTGACATTCGGTTGGACTTGGGAATAGTTTAGTAATAAACAAACATAGCAGCCAAATTTACTTAAGTCATCTGTTTTATTGACCATCTTTTTGAGAAAAAAAGAAACAGACAAACCAAAACCTTCAATAAGAGTAATAGTTTATTAAAACCAGAAAACATTTATTGCTACAAATAGGGTATCTAAAGAAAATTAGGTACTGCCTTCTATAGCATTGCAGCACTCAGGTATAATAAAATGGATGAGCCCATATAATAAAATTTATGGAACTAAGGTGAATTCAATTTATTTGAATATGCTCAGTTATGTTTTTGTTTATTCCCATAGCAGATGTTTAATTTACAAACCAGGCAATTACTACAGCTCTTCCAAACAAATAAGAACAGATTAGTCAAACGTTCACATCAGTTTTTATGTTTATCATTAGTTTTATGATGCATCATGAATATTCAGTGTTAAGAAAAAATTCTCATTATGTTACCTAGAATACCTTAAAATTATGTTTTTCATCTCCAAATGGTGTTTCCCCTGTTTGAAAAAGCTGCTAATGTGTGTTACTATGAGCTGAGCTTAGATGCTAATAGGGATTGCTCAAATATCTTCCTGATTCTTTCAAATAGATTTGCTCTGCATTCACAATACTTTAGTGTGGATATGATCAACTTTGGTACATGTTTTTTTCATAAATAAAAAAATTTTTATTTGCTCTTCAAAGAGAATTCTGGAGGCCAAAGTGTTTTTTTTCAACAAGACAAAACAAACCCACTAAAAAGCCCAAAACACGTCTTTCTCTCACAAAACAAATAACTACATAGATATTTACCTTGGAGTTTCAGGGAAAATCAGTGCTATCCAGGTCACCTTTGGCTTACATCATGTTTCCTGGAATGTATCCCACAGTAGAAAGAAATAATTCTATCAGCAGAGATGCCATGTTGCATTCTGAACACACATTAAAAATGCATACTGGCTATTACTCAGAAGTTTGGGTTGTTTTGTTTTGTTTGTTTGTTTTGTTTTATTTCATTTTGGCTAAACTGACTCGGAAGTCAAAAATAAAAACATGGATTCCAGCTATCATGGAAGGTGCATGTAATATGTGCACATGTGTATGAGCAGACATGTATGCGAAAGAAATATCCCGTGTCATTTTCTTTAAATGAATTACAGTCTACTGAGCTTTATGTAAGAAGAAAAGAAAATAAACCTCAGTTTCTTCTCCAAATTCCTAATACATAAATCCCTCCAATTTGCCAAAATTTTCACAGTTTGGCAAAGTGCTCTTCTTAACTGACAAGGTAAGAGAAGGTTTCAGGGTTAGATAAATTTATTAAGATAAATTCTTGTAGAATATTCTCGGTAAGAACATACTTTGTAGTGTAACGTGTGAAATGTTGTAAAAGATTTCATTGGAAAACAAGTATCTATTGTTGAAGGTGATTGCTATTGCAAAAAAATTTGTCTTTACCCACTTGACAACAACATTCTTTATTGACAACACTGGACAAAATCAAAATAACACCTGCCTCCTGTTTCTTATTTACAATACAAATTCAATTGGAATCTTGAGCTGTAAAACTAGTTTCAGATAAACTTGTATAGCACTGTGATATATCTTTCGGATCTGTAATATTACAGATTTTTTATCTCCCAGGTTCTAAGAAGAATTTCTAACACCCTTGCCACTTCAAAAATATAAACAAAATGGTGCTTTCTGCATCAGAAGCATTGGAACAGGCTGCCCAAGGTAATGGTTGATAATTCCCTGGAGTTATTTAAAAGACATGTAGATGTGGCACTTAAGCACACGGTTTTGTGGTAGACATTGTGGTGCTGAGTTAATGGTTGGACTTGAAGATCTTAAAGGTCTTTTCCAAACTAAATGATTCTATGAGTTGATTCTATGAGTTTATGATTTACCCAATGCACCTTGAACATAACTGCACCACCCAGCATTCATATATCCTTCCTGGAGCAAATATAGTTGATCAAAGTGATTTTCTTGTTTAAACTAAAGCCTGAGGATTTCCAGTACAATAAACTCCTGCCAGTTCACACTGAAACCCTCCTCCATCCTCTTCCAAAAGCACCAATAAACATTGATCCTCAATTTTGCAGAGAGTTTCATAGCAAGGAAGTATCTTATTAATAATATATTGTGATGTTGAGCTGCAGATCTGGAGCATTAGACCACGTCATGCAAGCAGCCACAACATCAACAAGGAGGAATTGCGCTGATAAACTAATGCACATAACTATTGAATTTCCTCTGGAACAAAATAAACCACTGTAATGAAAAAGAGTTTGTTCACAATGTCATTTCATTAAGTAAAAGAGTACATTTACATCACAGAGCATGCTTTTTGAGAGTAAACACCTATCATACTGCATTGGAGCAAAGTAAGTGTGCATACTGGCAGATGTGAACGTGCACAGATTTGCATAAGAACATGGACAGAAATCACAGCGCAAATAATGCCAAGTCACTGTGTCAGGCTGAAACGGGAAGGATAAGCATTGATCAGCAACTTTGTTCCACAACACACTGATAATTATTCTAACACTACAACCAGTCCCCTAGTTTCAGCCTGTTTCCATGGTATCTGAGCCTCTGAACACTATAAAAATGATCAATTACTTAGAATGTCTTAATGAAGAAAATGTAAAGGTTGCAAAGGTAAGCACTGCAGTCAAGAAATTAACAGCCAAGGTTGCTTGCACAACTTTAACTCTTGTCCTTTATGAACACATCTATTATAGCCCTTTACCTGCAGATTTCTTCTTAAAGTATGTCACACTTTCCTTCAAGTTGAATGTTTCAGTCTTCTGATAATGGGCTATCCATTGAACAAGCTTTTTTTTTTTTTTGGTATTTAAGTAATGTTACTCTGACAGGAATACATTATTTTAGCATTTCAGCAGTTGTTTCTGGAAGAAATACCATTAGCAATGCAATTTTTTGTACTTCTCTTTCAACATAACTAGTTTTTTCCTGTGATTTGCTCTCAGTTTTCCTCCTCTCAAGACTTGATATATTTCCATTAAAACACTGGACCAGATTATATTCACAATTTCTTTTTTTTTTTTTAAACGATTTATTCACAAACCTTCTACTTAAAATGCAATCAGCAGATGTAGCTGTGCAGTTCCATCAATGTTACGGTCAGAGGTAATGCCATTTCTCTTTTCCTACATAATATCCATCTGCTTATACAACCAAGGATCGTGCTATACCCTACAGCATGTCATTGCCAGGGAGGGAAGAGGTTACTCTCCTGCTGCAAATAAACTCTATAGAGAATGATGTATCAGCAGCAAAAAGAGAGAAAGAGAGAAAGAAAGAGAGAAAGAGAGAAAGAAAGAGAGAAAGAGAGAAAGAAAGAAAGAGAGAAAGAAAGAAAGAAAGAAAGAAAGAAAGAAAGAAAGAAAGAAAGAAAGAAAGAGACCACAAAATCACATTTTGATCAGTATAGAGGTTTTGTCTGTTCTCTCCAAAGGAAGGGTTCTGATTTAATTTTGTGTATATCGAGTTTTATCCCAGATGACTGAAATTGGTGAAAGATTTTTTAATTGAATAGGTCAGCTGTATAGTTAAGTCTTTGGGGAAAGACTGAAGTCTGTAAAATGCATAGAAAAAATATAATATTCATTAAAATAGCCTAATGAGCTGTGCAACCTCAAACCTTAAAAGCTCTTGATTTTCACTGTGGTTCCAGTTAGTCCCCTTCACAACTGGGGGTTGACACTGCAGCAGTAGCACTTGTTATTCTCTGTCTGCCATGCTCTGCAGGGCTCATAAGGGACAGGATGGACATAGAAAACTAATTTCTAGATAGTGACTGTAAGTGTAGTGCCTTAAAGTATGCAGAGCTGTAATGAATGCCATCAGCTCTTCCATAATCTCTATTTTTTCCTCTGGAGATTAGAAAAATGACCTAATTGCTGTAATGCTCACTGGAAGATGCTTGCACAGTTATTACTGCTGTGGTTAGTTTTACACTGGTTAATATGTTAACTTTCCTTGCTTGGAGATCTAAATATGAACCATGGTACTCAAAACCAGAACTGCTTATTGACTGACCAATGTAAGGGAATTTCATTCCAGTATTGCTCAAGAGCTGCTGAAACGGAGACAGCTCTTTGAAAATGACTGCTGAGAAAATTATTAAATGTAGGCTTCCCCTTCTCCACAAAAGGCACTTTGGAGAAGCTGTGTTTCATCTTTCCCAGTAAAATATGTGAGCAATCATAAGACAACAGAGAAAAAGCAAACAGCCCTTTTTATGGCTCTGTGTAGTGAGCTCTCTGACAAGCTGACCCCGAGCAGCTGCCAGGTATCCAGCCTGGCTGCCACCCCATCCACCTGCTCTCTGCTCTGTACCAGGCTCCTGCTGGTTGGTTCACAAAGAAGCATCCAGGTGTTTGCTGCCTGCCAGCCTGGCCACATGTTGGCTGCCAGTTACCAGGCTCCTGCTGCCCTGTTCACCTGCTGGCATCACGCTACTTCCCAGATGCCCTGAATCCCCTGCTGGGTAGCAGTTGGTATTCTTTCACTCTCTTCACCTTTTTATACATTTCATTTCTAAATGCATGACTGCATTTTCGTATATCTATAACACACACACATACACACAAACACAGTTGCATCTTCTCTGCCCCTCTGCCTGCTTTTTCCCTTCCCATGAATCTGCTTGAATAAGCTGGTGTGGAGCAGCAGGTTCCATTTAAGATCCCAGCTGCACACTGACATTATCACTGGTGTCAGTTTGTAAGCACATCCACAGTAATTGTTGCTGAGACAGCAGGTTTTGCTGTGAGATACAGCAAGCCCTGTGATTTCTCTCCACATGGCAGCTTCAGAAGCAATGCTTGGAGTACTTGCAGTTTTTTGATTCTCCGTAGAATCCAAAACATACCTCTGGGATTTTTCCACTCTATGTATTTGGAAGTGGAGATTTCTCCTATTAACACAACTATTTAGAAAGGAAGCTAAAACAAACTAGAATAGATTTCACTAACAAACAGTGATTGCCTTTTTAAAAATTTTATTGCTGACAAAATGAAAAGCAAAATGAAACACAAACACAACTTGCTGTTTTCCACTTGCCAATACAGTTTATCAAATCCAATGGCTTTACCCTACTCTGAAGAAGCTAAATCTTACTGTGAAAAAGAGGAGTAGCCTTACACTTCTACAGTTGTGGACACAGTTGCTTACAAAACAATAAAGTGAAAGGAGAAAGATAGTGTTTATTTAAGGTATACAGTTTGAACACAAGTATTAACATTAGATTGGCTCTCCTCCCTTTACATGAAATCTAAGTTAAAGTCATCTTTGATGGAGTGCAGAGTACTTTTGGGATGCAGTGAACAGGCCATATGGTTAACACTAAAAATACTGCAATGCTTGTGTAGTGAGTGATACTACAGCACCCAAAGACAGAGTTGTTTCTGGGGATACATGCGTAACTACACCATATATTCTGTGGAATATGGGGCTCTTTGCAGGGTGAAATCCTACTAAATATGACAAAGTGAGTCCTGGGATTCAAATTCAAAAGCTAGATATTGGAGGCTATTTAACATTAGGCTGCAGTATATGTAAGATTTCAGGCTGCTTGCAAATATGATTGATTTCAGATACAAAGCTTAAGCTGCACATTGGGAGATTAGTATTTTGGCTAGCTGGCCATTACTGTAATTTCAGATAAGAACTAGCTTAATTAACCTATGAGATTTCTAGTGTATCTACAGCCATGGGAATGGTTAGAAAAGCTTTAAAGGACAGAGCAAGAATAAAATATATATATATATAAATAGTAGACCAAATTCAAGTATGAAGTATCCTTTATTATATATATTGGCTGAGTTGTGTTTTTGTGGGGGGTTATTACTGGGTTTTGGAATTTTTCTATGAGGATTTGAGTGAGAAGGTTTCATAGTACTAAATTTATTGGTCATCAAATAGAGTTGCTCAAATATTGCGAGTTCCTGCCACTTTTCCTGGAGAAAAATACATCCACCCAGCCTTGTGGAATTTTGTCTTATGGAGACAGGTACCATAGCCTTCATTTGGCAGTTAAGTTGTAAGGGTCAAATTTATAATGAGCTAATATATCAAGTATTTTTGCACACAGAGACATCACTGTGTGCAAACAGTCCTTGGAAGACTGTCTTCCATGCTGGATCAGAAAAAAGAAGAGTGAAGAACAAGTTTGCAAGGAGCATCACAGCCACATGCTGAGTCACACAGTCAAAGCTTGCCTACATCTTGGTTGCTCTTCATCTCTGCAAGTGCAATGACTTTATGGCTGTGGACTTAAGACTCCCTGTTGTGGTTGTAGATAGGACCACTTCAGCCCCTATTAGCTTAAAAATGGGAAGCTCTGTAACCTCTATGAATTGCTGTTTGCACCTGACAGATTTGTTTACAGGTGTTTTACAAGCCAAGCATCACCTAGAGTGCAGAAGCAGCTGCTTTAATCAGGTAGAGACAGATGACTGCTTTAATGACTAAGGCAACAGAAACTCTGAGAGGCTTGTAGAACCTTTTATTTTTATTTTTATAAAAATTTTATTACATTGTTTTATTCCGTGTGCAGAGGAGATTTTTTAAAGTATCTGTAAGAGAATGAAGCTAGTTTACACTGGGTATTGTCAGGGAAATTAATGTTTTCTTAAACATGATCTCTGAAAATTACTTTCTACAAGACATCTCTGACTAAGCAGTTTGTGACAGTTCATTTAACTTTTACAAAAAAACATTAGGTAGAATTTTGGCAAACTTTAATACCATCTCTAACTAAAACTGATATTTGTCTCATTAAAAAAGAAAAAAACTAGACCAAAACCAGGGGATAAGAATTTTTCCTGAATAATTTACAGATCTTGAAACAGCTATTATCATGTAGAATGCAAACAGTACTAATGTCTATGATGAAACCCCAAATTCACACAAAACTCTGGGGTTTTTTTCTAAAGTAATGAATCTTATGAATTTATAAACAAATAAAGCTAGTGTAAGGAATAATCACAGAATGGTTTGGGCTGGAAGGGACCTTTAAATATAATTAACCTAAGGCCCTTGCAATAAACAGGAACATCTTCAAATAGAACAGGTTACTCATAGCCCTATCCAACCTGCCCTTGAATATTTCCAGGGTTGGGGCATCCACCACTTCTCTGGGCAGCCTGGTTTTACCATCCTCATTGTAAAAAATTTACTTGTATATCTTGTCTGAATCTGCCCTCTTTTGGTATAAAACCATTAGCCCTGGTCCTGGAAAAATAACCCCCAGACCTCTGTTACTAGTATTAAACATAAAAAGACCTATTTTTCAGCATTTTAGTGTTCAGAATTCAGCCTTTTGTAATTTGAATTTAAAATTGTATATACTTGTCACCTCTCATTCATATTGACTGATAGTAAGGAAAGATTACTGGTTGTTTAGGATGGATATCATTAATGACTACATCTTAATTTATGACTGCAAAATTGAAGGCAAAACCCTGAAACAAACCCTATGCAAATGAATTTTGAATGTGCATATGGCATGCACATATATGCATATGGTAAAGACTAGGTAGTCTGATTTAACTTCTGTTAAAATCCCCTATTGCACATATGTTGGTGTCTCAGTACACAACTGAAATGATACAGTAGATATTTAAATATTAATGAAAAATAGCTGTTATCGTATCTTGCTGCACTATCTCCCACTGGCTCCACAGACACACAGAGGTATTAGATCGAAAACCAGACATGAGCCGATGAAAACCAAAACAATCTCTCCAGCTGTCCCCACCTTTAACTACTAAAATATCTACTTGTCATATGTCTTTCTATATTTTAAGTTTCCCCAAGCTAAGCAGGCAATTTCACTTATTAATTGCCAGTATAATTTGACATTTTCCTTCTGAATTGTGAAAAAAAAAGAAAGCATTTTAAAAGACAAAGAGAATTTCACAGTGTGACCTGTGAATTTCTGTGAATTTAACAGAATTTACATCTCTTTCAGTCCTTATATTTCCTGCTCGTCTCTGTGGACCTTACAATAGTCTTAACCACCTTACTCATATCTCCACTACTTTTACGTCTGTAAAGGCTTTAAATGTTGACTGACTCTGTGTGACCCCTAACCCTCTAGATTACCTCTATACCATTCCTCTCTCGGTGGATTTTTCTTGCTAATGTGTTGCAGCAAGGTAGTTCAGCAGAGTTCCTTCTGATAAATATAGTTCTTTTACATAAAAAGTACTTTCAGTGCAGGATACCTGAGAGACAGAAGTGTCTTTGGGAAAAGAGACAAAGGAAAGAAACAGCATTCAATAACTTAGCAGCAGCACTGCAGGAGGAAACTTATGTGTGTAAATTTATACTTAATCCTCAGTGGATCTTAATCAAATGTTGTAGATATTTTATGCTTGGCTTCTGATCTTGTAATGAAAAAAGCTTAGTGCATGCAGAATTTAGATTAAAACCACTTTCTTTTATTCCTGATAATATTTGGAGTAGTCATTTTTGCAGAAATGAAGCCTAAACTTGAGTTTGTACTAGAAACACAAAAATATTGCATTTGATAAACAAAGACCGTGATCTATTGAAATGTTACTGCAGTAAAAGGGAGCATTTTCTTTGCCTGCCAACCACAATGAAAGACGTGCTTTCCCTTGAATGCTCCTATTCTCTCACCCTCCTAGCCCTGGAGGCTCTGTTCTCCACTATCTGCAAATATGGAATGAAGAGTGGAAGGTCAAAACTTGCATCATTGGGAATATAAAGAAAGCATCTTTTATCTGCAGGTTAACATTCAAGCTGCCTGCATTGTTTTTTGGCATTTTAAAATGGGAATCTCATTGTATCCTGAGAGTTTCTTTAATGAATTTTTCTGGCATCGAGATCCTTCTATGCTTCAAGGCTTTTTCTTTTCTTGACCCCCAGGGTATAAAGACACTCACAGTGTTACACCAGGCTGCAATAAGATGATGTCACCAGCTCTTATTAAAGAACAAGTATCATGCTGGCAGAGGAACAAATCAGGGCAATTCCTGAGGAAAGAAGTGTCGGCTCTTTCCAGACTTCCTCTCCATAGCAGCTCCATCATATATCCTGGGCTCTACCATTCCACTCCCCAGAGGTCTCTGTAAAGTGCTAGCTCCTGGGATGTTTACAGGCACACCATTCACTTTTCCATCAAGAAAATGAATGGTCATGTAGGAGTGCTGAAAGCATGGAACTACATCCCCTTACTGTATGACAAGCCAACCTGGCACTTCTGTTGCAGGGCACCAAACACTGTCTGATGATGTTCAGGGAGTAAAAACAAGTGCTTTAGAAAAAAAAAAATAAGAAAAAAATGAAGATGTTGTTTCCTGGAAATTGTTTGTTTTCAGAAATTGTAAGCTAGAAGAAGGAAGCAAATCAGATTTTATGTTGGAATTTTGATGGTTTGAGTGTTTTATTTACTTACATAGTTACAAGGATCAATTTATAACACTTGCATTTACCTGATCTCTAAAAATAGCTATTCTCACTATACCTTTAATTTTCCTTTACTGCTGATACTTTTCACCTGTAAATGTACCTGCTCTTCTGGTTGCTGCTGGAACGTGAAGAACATCATTCATTCTACAGTTAAAAAAACCTCTTAAAGCTTTTAGCTTAAATGTATCCAGTGTTGTCTATGTTCATTTGCTTTTGCACCACAGTTATCTGTTTGCTTAAATATCACTCCTCCAGTGTTTATAGTCTGTTCAGAAACAGCAGTTATATCTCATTTAGGCCCCTTTCTAGGCTAGATAAACCAATACATTTTAATCTCCTCACAAGACACAATCTTCTCAACGGAACATCATAACTGTTAACCTACTAGTCTTCCCATCCAAGTTTTTTTTTTTGTTTTTGTTACAAAATACTTTCTGAATATGTCTATTCACACAATCATGGAACAGCCCAAGAGGGAAGGGACCTCAAAAGTTCACCTTGTCCCATCTTTCACAGGAACGGGAGCCAGATGAGGTCATCTAGCACACTGTCCAGTTGCATCTTGAAAGCTTCTCGTGATAGGGACCCCACCATGTCCCTGAGAGGCTGTTCAAGTGAATGATTACTCTTGCTGCAAAAATGTTCTTATATCTAAATGAAACCTCTCCTGCTGGGTCCTGTACCCATCGCTCCTTGTCTTCTCCATGGGGCTCCTTGTGAAGAGAGAGCCTCCATTCCCTTTGCAGACATCCTTTAAGTACTGGACAACTGTGATATGTTCTCCCCCATGATGATTCTTCTCTTCTCCAGGTAAAAAAGACTTAACTCATTTAGCTGATAGATTTAATTTACAAGAGGACAATTAGAATGTGTTCAGCTACCCACTTTTCTATCTTTATGGCTTAAAAACTGTTCAATTTCTTTATTAATTCTTTTCATTCTTTAGAGAAGGTTTTGCATCACAGTCTCTGACTGAAATGAGAGACTATAACAAATGCAAAAAGAGAAGAAAAGTTTAAAGAAAATCTATATTTCTTATTTTCAACACTGAAAGATTCTGAAAGAGTCCTGAAATAGACCATGAACCTACACTATAAAGGCTTACAGATAATCAAAGAATGTTCTAAGTTTTCCCCAAGAGGTTGCAAGAAACCAGGTTTTGAGTACAAGAAACATGAGCCTCCCATGCATGTGGAGAGAAATGAGAAATGTTCAGATTGAGCTACTTCTTAATGATAATTTGCCTTGAGCATATTAAATACCACTTTTTCCATCTAAGTTTTCTGCATCAAACTTTCAACCCAAAGACATTATTTGAGCACATGGAGATGTATCTACTACTCTGATAGTTATTGTCAACATCTTGAATTTAACCAGTATGTAATTTCAATTAATTTTTTAAGGTTGGTCCTAATATACTCTCCAATATTTGCTGGCTTTACTTTGGCTAGAAAGACACCATTATAGGATTTGGAGGACATATTCCCTGATATTAAATGGAAATAAAGAAACATTAATGTAACTTTGAGTCTGAATAATCAAGCAGACACAAGTCAGGAGATTCAAGATATGATGGCATGCCGTGCTAACTCAATTTAAATTGCCTATCATGTAATTTTATATCATGCATTATTCAAATTCACACTTAAAGGTGAAAAAAACAATGTAAACTACTATTGTTCAAGTAGGCTATGCAGAGAGAGTAACTCTTCTTCACAATCTAGATGAGGTCTAAAAAGGCAGTGCTCAAATCCTAAAGGTTAAATTCAGACTAGGGAATGGATTTTAGAGTCACTGTAGATATTAGAGTTTATGACACTAAGATGTCTGGATCATTCCTAGGAGATTTCTGTCCAAGCTGTCAGAGACCTTATATTTATAAAGCTACTAGGCAAAATTTGAAAACAAAGAAAGTGTGGTATTTTAGATAACCTGAGCTTTCTCAAATATCTGTGAATCTAATATGCAAAGTGAAACGTAACCTTTAACATTTTAATATCACCTTCTTTTATGCCTTAGAAGTAATTACTCAAGAATATTATCCTGTCATAGAAATAAGGTGATTTCAGTAAGGCCAAAACTTCTTTGAACATTACCATGTCAAAAATCAAACCAAAATTATCTCTGCTTAGAAATATCAAATGTCTGAAATTTACTTAACAGAGGTAGGATTTCAGTTGCCTACATATAGGCAATTAATGGCAGTTCAGATACTCTGGGATATTTTCCTTTTCTTTCAGTGCACTCTTTACAGCAGCATTCACCTTTTGTACGTCCCAGGTCTTATCTGTCAGCCCTTTGACATGTCTCTGATTCGCTGGAACATCTGAAGAGATTTCTTGACATTTGCACTGGATGAATCCTTCTCTGCTTGCCAAACTTGGGAAAATTCCTACAGTTAGTCTTAGTTCTTTCAGGTATTCATATTTCAGTTTAAATCTTAGGATGAGATTCATATTAATTTTAGAAGTTGTCTGATGTGTATCTTAGACCCTCAATTTCTCAGCCTGAAAAGAAGGCAAGATGATTGAAAAAAGCTTGACCATTTCCATACCACATTATTTCTCATGCAGCAGAATGCATACAAAAAACACTGGTAGCTTCCTAAACACTTTTGGGTCTGTAGCTGACAAAGCTACTATAACCTTAGCCACTCTTCAGGCTTAATTAAAGTCTTAATACTATGTTCATACTTTCCTTTTACGTCTTCTTTCCATGTACAAAATCAGTAACAGTACTCTGGAGCTGAAAGGATGTGATGAAAGGCCATAGTAGAGCTACATTCTCTGCCCTCACAAATGTATCCAGCCTGATTAATTCCAGGGAAATTGCTTCAATGATTTGAACTGTTATTCTGGAATGACACTGGTGTATATGAGACTGGCATGTAATGCAGTATTTACTGTTTGCACACACACTGCAGCAAATAGGATGCTGATGCTACTGCTCTGCACTAAGGTACCACGGAGTATTAAACTGAATATTAAGAATAGTCCTGTAGCTTCATGATCTGCAGAATATTTAGATAACAGCAAACAATTTATTTTTTTTAATCAAATTTTTTTAAAGCCTGCCTTTACGGTTGTCATACACCCTTCTCATTCAAGGAAACATAATTTTCTCCTGTAAGGTAGCAGAGTTTTTGCCTCAGGCTGAGCATGAATCAACAACAAATGTCCATACTATAATTTTATAAACTATTGTGTTTTGGAAAACTGAGTTTAAGTTATAATCTATGATGAATTTACTATTCCTCCAAGGACAGACTCAGTAATGGGCAACACCAGGAGCCTTTGGGGGATTTTAGTATTCCTGGACTTCTGAAGTAGTAGAGGTGTCCAAGAAACTTCTGCTGGAGAAATGAACCAGATAAATATAACTTTTCTCTCACAAAAGCAGTTTAATAAGATGAGCTTAGGAAAGTCTGGAATGATACTCACCATTCTAGTTCATATATTTCAGGTTTAAATGTATCTCTAAAACAATTTAATATAATAGATTGCTCAGCTATGCTAGAAAGATATTACTGTGCTTTACAGAGATGTTTTTACATTCATTGTCATTTATAACAATATTTTATCACAAGGGGAATCCTTAGGTACCTGTATGTCATTAGCAATTTGGTAAGAGAAAAAGTAAATTTATTTCAGCCTAGCCTAAAGAGTGGAATATCAAAACTTCATTAAGACAATTAGATGTATTTAACAAAGACTACATCTATATTATAGGGATCTACTCACTACCCATTTCTCACTGTCAAACTTGATATATCCTGGCATTACCATCTGTAATTAAATATTCTCTTTCATGAAAATCAAATGCAAATATTACACATTAATTATATTTGGCAAAGACATCTTAAAAATATTTTGATTTTGATTGAAATAAGTCAGTGTTGCAACATGTTGCAGCTGAAAAAACATTTCACTAAAATGCTGTTAATAGTTAATGCTGAAACTCTTCATAGAGGCTCTTCAAGTTTTAGTAAAACTTCCCTCAGAAGGATTTGATACTGGACTCTCTATTTGTTCACATTTCATGTTTGATTATATGAGTGCTGACCTGAGGTAAATCTATTTTTAAAGCTCTAAACTGTTGAATTAGGGGCACCTAACCTCAAGTAACATAATAATAACTTCAGCTCAGATGTGCCAAGGCCCAAGCTGGTACCTCCACTGAAAAAAACCCCAAACTCTTGTAGTTAGAGAAGTTGTGATCTGAAAGCTTTCTTCTATGGAGAGATGTTAATTTACTTTTGCAGTTACTCATTCAGGCATGATTCCTTTTTTAAAAAGGGGAAGAAAGGAAAAGCTCAAAACAAGGCCTAGTAACAGCAAATATTATTTTTAATTTTCGTTCCAATGCAAAATCACATTTTTATACCTTGATAACTGACATGGAATTCAGTACTTGTCCTCTGGCCGTCTGCAATAACAATCATAACAAGCTAATGAAACAAATTAAGAACATCAGAATTGCTTTGGCTGCAAGTCATATTAGTTAGCCTTATCTCTCAAAGACAAGTGGTTATTATGTTCGGTGAATTTTGCATAACTGTGTGATTTTTAGATCAATAGACATTTTTTGCTCTCTGAAGTAGCTCTGAAAGATCTTTCTTTAACTCTGTGGTGGTTCTGCGACTTGAAGCCAGTGTCTGATATTGCTATCCTTTTTCACTGTATTTTGGTGATTTGCGTTAGCCAATTTCTGTGAGGTAGCGATGCCGAGGGGGATTTTGCTTTTTGCCTAGTCTAGGTTAGAATTCCTGAACTTTTTCACTGTAACCCTGATTAGTAATACCCTATATTCTAGACAAAATAGAGCAGATAATAGAGTTATCACTGTAACATTCCAGGGTTGAGAACATATTAGAACATATTATCGCAGAGTGACGACTGAAACGCGAATGCTCTGCTAGGCATTCTCAGAGAGATGGTCAGCTTCAAAGGTCTTTAGAGATTGCCTCTGACCCTCTAATATGTGGCCCCATGCCCCAAGATATGAGTAAGTAGATAAGCGATACATCCTGTAGTGAGGTGGTCTTTCCTTCTGCTCCGAGACCTCAGAACAAGCCAAGTAATACCTATAACAAGACCTTATCATCAGTTAATTGTCTTTGGCTATTAGGTGTTGATTTTGAGGGGTGCATAATGAAAACTGACTTCCACTTTTGGAAAGTATCCATTACCATTTTTTATAGCTGTAATAGTGGCTAATAATGGATAACTTCTCATTTTTTCTGACCATCATACAATGTATTCACCATCATCAAAGTACTTTGCAGTTCAAGTCCTTCTTCAAGAAATGAAACTGAATGGAAACAAATGGTTCTTCTGATTTCAAGAAAATCAGTAATTAATACTCAAACAGGATTTAAAAACTGCATAAAAGACACTTTATTTTATATGACTCATTTAATTAGTTTATCTAGTTTTCATGACAATAACATTGATCATAAAGAATTAATTTTATATTAATGCAGCTGTCATACGTACTTCTGTTGGAACTCCTCTGTAACTCAGTATTAGCTAAGTGTACCATTAAAAGAAAGCATTACTCATAAAAAAATTTGGGTTAGTGAATTTCCACTTACATTATATTCTTTTTCTGCCTTACAGAATATTTTTATCTGAAAAAGAAAATGAAAAGTTTAAAGTTGTTAAAGAAGCATAAAATGCATCCATTTACAAATTCAACATTCCTTAAATTGGTCAGATTTTGTGCTTTCCTAACCTAAAGCTTGGAGAATTAGCTAAAATAGGTTGTATTTGGAACAATCAAATCAGTAAAAAAGGGCATTAAATTGCTGAAATACATTATCAGCACTGAATTTTGTACCATAACTGTGCTCTCTATTCAGCTTCTTTCCTGATATAATAAGCATATACTTTTGTCTCCTTTCTCTAAAAGCACTAAGAAAAATCATATATTTACTAAGACTAGATGTTTGGAATTGTCAGCACCATACTTAACAGTTGAGTCAAATTCCCATTACATATGGGTTACAACAACAGTAATCTTTTCAAGCAATCAAGGCCAAAACCTGGAGTGGTGTATCTCAGCATCTTTTCAGTGCCTTCAGTGGTACTCTACTAGTCACTTCTCTAGTGCTTTTGGTGTTTCAAGTGATAAAACTCATGAAAGTTGAACACTAAATTATACCTGCACAGATTCATATCTTACTAGAATATATAAAAGGAATATATTCAATCCCACAAGAATTTGGGACATATCTGCTGAAGTCAGTGTTGAAATAATTCTTAAAAATGTCCTTTCTTTTTCATTACAGGAAGCATGACGTTTTATGAAATAAATGGTTTTATGAAATAAGTAGCTGTTAGAATGTTTGAAACAGGACTAAGGTTTGGTGTCTCTTTGTTGCCTATGTATATATTGTCCACTGCCCATTTAAGAGTCAGTGGACAGTATATACATAAATAAGAGGCCTTGTGTGCTAAGCCCAGAAGCAAAAGCTGTGTGATCTCTGGGAACTTACATGGACTCAATACTCTAAATCCCAAATGCACCCCTATCCTGTAGCCAGGTACAAATCCATTCAGGAATACTCTTTGTCGTGTTTTTGCAAGGCCCGGTTTTTGGTAGTGGGGGGGCCTACAGGGGTGGCTTCTGTGAGAAGCTGCTAGAAGCCCCACCATCATGTCCTGCAGGGCCAATGTCTGGCTGGTTGCAAAGATGAACATGCCGCAGGCCAATTAGAAGTGGCAGTAACGCCTCTGTGATAACAGATTTAAGAAGGCATTCAAAACAATCCTGGTGACTCAGTTTTAATTCCAGTCAGGGAAGAGGGGGTGAGTGAGAAGATGTGAGTTGAAAAACAACATGGACGCACTAAGGTCAGTTCAGAAGGAGGGGAAGGAGGTACAGGAGCAGGAGCTGACATTCCTCTGCAGCTGGTGGTGAAGACCATGGTGAAGCAGCTGTTCCCCTCCAGCCCATGGAGGCCTACAGGGGTGCAGAGAACCACCTGAAGTGGCGGAAGAGCCCATGCCAGAACCTCAAGCAGGTGGATACTTGAAAAGGACTGCACCTTGTGGGGGAGTGACCCACTCCGCAGCAGTTTGGGGCGACTGCTCCCTGTAGGGATGGACTTATGTTGCAATAGTTATGTTGCAGAACGCTGCTGCTTGTGAGATAGACTTACGTGGGAGAAGTTCCTTGAGAAGTGTCTCCCAGAAGGGATCCCACCGTCCAGCAGGGGAAGACGACTCCAATCCTTGAACAGAGGAAGAAGCCACAGATGATGAACTGACGAAAACCCCCCATTCTCTGTCTCCTTGTGTTGTTTGGGTAGGAGGTAGAGCTGGAAGGAGGGAGTGGGGGTGGGTGGGGGAAGAAGGTGTTCTCCAAAGGCTCATTTGACTTTTCATTATCCTGTTCTGTTTCTGTTAGTGTAATAAATTTACTTTCATATCTTTTAATTTCAAGCCTGTTTTTGTCTGATATCTTTTCCCATAATTCTTATCTCAAACTCATGAATGTTTTGAATTTTTTTCTCCTCTGTCCAGCTGCAGGGGGAGTGAGCGGGTGGTTTCCATGGGTGCCTGGCATCCGACCAGGCTCAAACCACAAAAATTTGGTGGCTCCCCATCGGGGAATAGAACCCCAGTCTGTTACACCTACTATTTTCTGATAGGGAGTTTTAGTTCGCTATCCGCTGGTGAGAGCATTACTTTAATGAGTTAACTATGCAAGTAACAGAAAGAGTATTTGAACAATGTGATATTGAGTGTATGGTATTCTATTCACCTGAATCACCTTTCAAGCACATCTCCCTGCTGAGTGTGCAAATCTGGTTCAACCAGACTTTGCATGAGGAAAAGATTTTATCAGTCCAGTAAGGTTCTCTATAGGCCATCAGTGAACATTGGATTGTGCATCACTTGTTCTTCTGGGGTTCAAGTCTTCTTTCTCCATCTCCATTTCATTGCAATTATTATTGTTGTAACTATTATTATGATTTTTAGTAGTAGTAGTAGTAGTATTTATTTCAATCTTAAACTGCTCTTAGCTCCGCTCATGGGCTTTACCTTTTTCCAGTTCTACTCCCCATCCCACCAGAGTGAAGTGGGGAGTGACAAGGCAAGAAAGGAGAAGAAATCAGGTAAAAGAAGAAATTTAGTATTTGTTTATATTTAAAGCATTGCTTTCTGCTAATTCATATGGTCACCTTATGCAGAATTATTTTTTTGCCACATGATTTCTGCATTTGTCAAATTATAGCCCAGGTAACAATATGCAAATATGTATGTCACTTACTATATGATTATTTAGATGATTCTTACCACAGTGCTTTCACTCAGCTATTTTCCTGTGGGTTCCCAGAGACTGGCATGATATCTCCTAAGAAAAATCTGTGTGAATTGCATAACAACTACCCAAACAGGCAGTTCCTAGAAAAAGAAGATGACACGTAAGCGTCACAGTACCAAGCACAAAGGAATTTACCTGCAGGAGGATGAGGTAGCTCTGTAGAAATACTTAAGTAACTGTCTGCCTCCCCAAAATTCTTCTCTCTGGGTTTCACATTTGATGGCTAAATTGTAAAAGTGTAAACTACATCAGAATTTTAACTGTTTACTTTAAAATAATTATTTGAAGAACCCTACTATATACTTATAGAATTTATAGTTCCTTTTAATCTGCAAATAAGAGAGAGAGGCTTGCTGGCCTGGTTTACCATAATGGAGGGTGGGATTCAGAACACCAAGTTTGAGAACATTCAAATATTAGGTGTGTGAAAAGGTTTTACTGATCTTGCATTGGGATGAACTGCCTCTGTTAGGTGCCTTTATCTTCCTTTTGGCAACAGATGGAGCCTAAGACTCTCCGTGAAATGCTGATTTCAGGTCAGATGAATTATGACTTCATATGTAAATATTTCACACCTTGATATAAACTGAAACTTTCTGACAGCAGTAACCTTTTAATTTTAAGGTGAATAATTCTGAGCTAATGAAGAGTACTTCCTATGCAGTAAATGCATATTATTGAAAGAAATAGCATTCTCCAGGTATCCAATGACAGAGAAAATAAAAAATATTCTGAGCACTTATTTAAAATTTAAAACTATTTTGCTTAAATTTTTCATTTATCATTGACATTCTGAAAGTTAGCTGTCTGGTCCATGCTGTCACCTCTTCCCTAGCCCTCATCTAATGAGGATAGACGAGCATCTCCAGGGGGTGATTCATCCCACCTATCCAGGTTCCTGTACTGGAGAGGATGATTCATTACTGCAGTTCCTTCAGCTTGCAGCCTCATTATGGCAAAACCACTACAGAAACCCAAAGACAGAAATTGACCTAAAGAACTTGCCATGTCCACATACTCTCTAGGCTATTCTGCACCCAGAGGGAGAACCTCCAATGCCTAAAACTGTTCATATAGGGAAAAATAAAAACTCTTTAAAATACAGTGCAGTTGAGAATAAGGAGTCTATCCAAGGAACACTGGAATATATGTCTAGAAAGCAAATAATCAGAAAAATGAGGAGAAATTGTAGAAGACATTACTTTATAAATTCTTTCCACAGAATTCTTTGGAGGCTTCTAAGCATCTCTGCTAATTTCTCTCTAAGGAAGAAATTTTAACTGTGTTCAATTGCAAACAGATGAAGAGAAATGTTAAAACATATATTCATATGAAGAATTGCTATTGCAATTGACATTCCACATATTTGTGCAGGAAAGACACAGATGTATACAAATATTTACACAAACAATTTCATTTGCATATAGGGTTTTGCAAAATTATAATAAAATATTAATATATTAAATATTACTTATACCGACTTGGATTTAAGACAATACTGCTATTGAACTCTTAGAAGTAATTGTAGAAGTTTGCATCCATGACTTGAAAATTCTCAAGACAAGATCTTGGTAAATATTTTAGATAAATCCTATTTGAGTAAATGGTTTCTTACATTTCTTGGTCTTAAAATCTGCACCATGAAACTGAATACGTGGACTGGATTTCAAGGTTATTGAACCCTAGACCTATGGTTTGTCTTTATTATACCTGAACCACATTGCTTCTTTTTGTATTTCACTTTGAGTGAACAGCTGTTTGATACTATCTGGGTTATGAAAATGTAAATATCATTTAGCATAACCATTTTAAATAACTCCAGAGATTACATCCCTTGCAATATCATGCGAAGTTTCTTTAATTGAGGATAACTATGAAAATTATTTAGAAATGGTAAGCAAAATATACAAGCTCAAAATATCCCCAACAGCTGCATATCACACACAGTTGAATGTTTGCTGCAAAACTACCCTAAAAGCACCTCATATATTCACATTAGGTAAGAAATTACACAGAGCTCTGTTGGTCAAAAGTCCTCAGGGAAGGAAATGTTTCCCTATATTTGATGTCACTTTTTTTCAGCTGCCTTATCAATTTTCTTTAGATCTTAAATATTAATCAGATGATACAGTATTCAAAAGCCTGCCTGGATGTCTTCAGGCATCTCTATCATATAAGTAGATCAACTCTGAATACGTATTCTGGAATATATTGAAGGCGCCTTAAAAATGAGATGAGCCTCCTTTTCTGGCAATGTACCTGTAAGTATGATTAATATTAATACACTTTAAGAGTGCATATTGAATATGTTATATATTCCTCGAAGCAAAACTATGCATTCAGTGCTGTTGGATCAGCCATGTGTCTCACAAACAAGCGTTCAGGCTACAGCAAGGGACACCATCTGCCTGCCTTTGTAATGGTGCTAAGCTACTAATTCAGTGAGTAAATAGTATATCATGTAGGTTATTTTCTAAAACCACAAGCTGTCCACGATTAACTTAAATATTTATTCATGTTCATTGTTTATCAAACTTTATATTGAGACTTCACCCTTTGTCTGATATTTGAATCATATGCATTGTGTGCTTTTGGGTACCAACAGCTGTAGGGCACTGTTTCAGCATTCTACTTGGTTCATTTAAACAAAAAGCAATGTAAGAGGAAACTTGAGAAGGTAGCTGAATCTTTAAGAGTTTTGGAGAGGAACGGTGAAAATAAGTAAACAGATGGGAGGAAATGAAATAGCGAGAGGAAGGAACTGAAAGGGAAATAAATGATTTCTTTTTCCCATACAGAGCATTTGCACAAATCTATTTCTTGAAATAAAAAAACCCCTAAAACTTAATTCATTTTATATACAATTTAGTATTTCATATACACTTTAATATTTTTTCCCACCATCACAGAAAGAAAAATTTACCAATTTCCACAATGCTTGAAAACAGAGACCGCAATCAGATTTCTGCCTGCTTTAATAGCTTTTCTGTAGGATGGAAACACAGGGAAGGGGGAAAATCTATTGCTTGGATCTTTCAGGCAGTAGCCTATCTAAAATAAATACTTTTAAAAGTCCACTGCTGAAATTGTTGCAAGAAAATACAGGAAGCACATGGTAAAGGAAAAAAGGACTTACTGAATACTTTCAAGAGACTTGAATATTGTTTTTTAGCTGAGGAAATCAAATAGTGAATGTCAATCATGTGCAAATAGAAAACAGTACAGCACAGCATCACAGAATCATTAAGGCTGGAAAAGACCTCCAAGGTCATCGAGTCCAACCCTTGCATGTATATAGACCCTGAGTGTCAGTTTGTATAAGCAGCAAAACTCCATCTATGTCAATGGAGTTTATTGAATTTATACTGAATGGTAATCTTCCCTGAAACACATTATAAATAAATTTAATTAGTAAAACCAGAAACGAAGTGTGTAAAAACATTTTCTTACAGAGGTTTTTGTAGGGAAATGCAGCATGGCTGGAGAATACTCAATCTAGATAGGGCAAATAGACACTTGTAGACTGCAGCTTACCAGTGGTTTGCACTAACCAAAGACATAGTGAGTTTAATTGCAGTTCAATGTCTCCACATGTACTAGAAAAGAGATTGGTTTTTTATAAACCCTTTGCCTTGAAGTTTTTTAATGGCAAGACAATGAAACATTGCTAGTTAACAAAAGCATTAAAGGCAGTTTGGGTAGATGTAGGTATTTTCATGACTTCATTATACAGTCCATTACTGTTCCATGAATAAGAGTTTATTTATAAGGGTCTGTATTGTTCAATATCAGCTTGAACTGAGGCGTTAAATATATAGTTGCCCTTCTGCTTATGGAACTGTCTCCTTAAAACCCATATGAAATGCAGCAGTAGAATTTGATTTGTCAGGAAAGCTATTTCTCAGGAAGAATCTGCTTACTAAAATCATGTTAAAAAAATTAGGCTTGCCATTTTCTTGTGTAATTGCCAAGTGATATTTTTTTAAAGATATCACTATTTCACATCTTGCTTTTTGTATGACTACAGGAAGGTTGGCTATACTATAATGGAGTAGCCGTCAAACAAATGGCCTGTATTTCATTTTCAAATAGCACTGCTTCTTCCAAAAAGGGAGGAATCAAATTTCATTTCAAACTACATTACCAACTTTATTAGGGCAGAGATGATCACTCACCTGTGCAAAGCTGCAGGTTTACAACAGATGAAACAGGCCTAGATACAGGATTTTGAAGATTTATAGATGTAGTCCTGTGGCCTGAGAGCTGTTTTCCTTTGAGATTGTGAAGAGTCTTAAGGAAAGAGAAAATCAGATCAGAGGATTTGACCGATGAAACTCAAAATGAGAAATGTTTCAAATTAAATCTGAAAGCCTTCTGTTGATTTCTTTGACTTTTGTGAAATCAAGAGAGGATAGCTTCACAGTGAAAGAGAGAAAAAAAAGATCAAAGAGGCCAGATACACAGCAACAACAAAGCTGAAAGTAACATTGTGTTTTCAATGGGGTACAGTAGTTCTCTGTGTATGACTTTAGTGGGAATTCCAGCTTCATTTACTTGCAGAAAACGTGCAAGAGTTGTGCCTGATTTTAGAAACACTAACCCAGAAGTAATGTTCAGCTTCCCTTTCCTGTAGCCCAAGTCCATGTTTTTGTTGCAGCTTCCTCGTCAGGCAGGGACAGCAGCACCCCTTTCCTACCAGTATCTTTTTCACTGTTCCCTTTTCCTTCTTCTGGAAGGAAAATAGAGCATGGAGAGTGAAGTCGAGTAGTATCCTATAGTGCCTGAATTGGAACAAAAATCAAGAGTAATCAAACACATCTCAGTGAGCACAAGTTAGAGCTATCAAAGAACAGCAATATATATACCTAAATAGTTCACAAAAATCTTCTTACCAAATTTATTTTTAATTCATACCTTCTTCTGTTGACATTCCCTGAAGAGTCAGACAATGAATTTATCTCTTAAATTTTTCATAATATGTAATATTTATACAACCCCCTGCCCATATGTATAACAATTGTCAACAATTAGATCTTTGTCCTAATTAATGTTTCTGCTTTTTAAAAAAATCAAGCACACAGTGAAGAACCAGAAATATGTTGATGTGGAGAACAATTCACAAATAGGAGTTATTTGAAAAACATCAAAATTCTTCAAACTGGAAAAAGAAATATACCTTTAAAATAAGAAATTTAGAATTGGCACACATTTGCAAGGTGTATTATGAACATGAAAATAATTAAGGTGACAGTTTACACTGGATTTCCACCATTGCTTTTTCCCCACTAAATTCAGTTAAAAATATTACTGTTATCTTAAGGAACAGATTTTAAATAATATGATATATTATAGGATAGATTGTCTTAAAATCAAGAAGTGTAAGTTTTCATGTGAGGTGTTCACCAAAGATTTTGAGTGACAGATGTAAAATTTGTAGCGAGGACTATGATTTTACAACAGAAATTATCACCAAAGGGAAAAAAAAAACACCTTAGAAGATAAAATTATGTAGAATAATGATGTGTTAGCAGGAGCAAAACAACAGACATGCATCCATTAAAGCCACGTTGCTTTGAAATTTGATTTAAATGTCTACAGTTTGTAATATATAATATAGAATTGAGCAGCAGCTGAATTACTGTTCATCTGTATGTTTGCATTATGCATATTATCTAATTTGTCAGTTATTCCTGTGCCTAGGGCTGGAGGAAGTATCTGTAACAAACAATTGGATGATCAGCTTAATTTCTTTTCACTATTAATGATTTGTCTGTAGGTTGATCAGGAACTTGTACATAGTTCAAAAGCATCTGAAAACACTGAATGCAAATGTTTCTCAGGCTGGAAGTGCTTGAGAATATTTTTTAATTTTTTTTTTTGGTATACATATATTTTTTAAATGTGTAAGTCTTACAGAATGTACTTACATTCCTGGGTAACATTCAACTATCTGTTAAGAATACCCAGTAAAAAAGGGAAAAAAAGGCAAAAGGTGTAGAAAAAAGAGAGGAATGACATCATGATTATCTGATAACAAATTTTAGTGCCATCTTTAAAGTTTTCTCCAAAATCAGGAAGTAAAAACTGTTTGAAACTGCAAGTTTCTTTGGAAGACTATAATTTCTTTTTCAACAAATTCTAATGTTACATGTGTTTATGTTTCTTAGTGGTTCATGTGACTTATGATGGACAAATGCAGGAACTGAGATTCATTCCCTCACCATGTAACAAATCACTGATTATAAAGATGGTGGCATGGCTGCAGCCCACGGCAAAAATAGAAGAAAATGTTTTACATGCCAGGATTTCATGGCCAGAGAAGTAAACAGGAGGTTTTAGATTAATGTCTTTCACTCTTGAAACCTGCATTCTCTCACTCCCAGCTCACTACACATGCAGAAGCCTCTTCAGAGAACTGAGAAGTCCATTTTGTGCAATACCTTCAGTATGTGGATTACATCGAATTCTATTTATGTGTCTTGTCACATCTAACTGCTACAACTAAACAGTTCAATCACAGTTTTCTGCAAGTAGAATTTGACAGAAGGGAGACTGCTTGTGGCTAAAGCTAAATAAGATAATTTCAGTTATTAGAATGTAGAAAGAAAATGGAAAAAATGTGGGAAATAAGTAAGTTGTTCATTAGCAGTCATATTTAGTGACAACCATAGGACAGAACAACGTTTGGTTTATATTTTCACTAGTCAGTAGGAAGAAAGGAATGAATCTGTAAAAAAAAATCACAAACACTTAGTAGAGAGGTTTATAAATGTCTGTATAACAGACCATACATTTGCTGTATGGTAAAGACTACATATGAAATTCACATTTTGGTAAAAAGATTTACATTTGATTTTGATTTTGAAGAGTACACAAGTAGAAAGTCATGCACCTTTGTGGTCAAGACATGCAAACCTATTGATTTGGAAGCCTTTAATTCAAATACTTTTTTGCAGGTTGTGATACTCAGTCCTCTATTTGTAACAGGTACATAAGTAGTGAGAATGGACAATAATTAAAACTGTTAGCAATGCTAATTAGAAAACTAATGCTCAAATCATAACACATGCACTATCTGAAGGCGTTAAAGATGTCATCACAGTAATCTGTGCAGTGCCTTCTTTGAGTGCTAGGATTTTGGAGACGTATGCCAAATTCTTTCCATCCTATTGTAACTTTACATCACAATTTGATTACAATGGCATGTCATGTACTTTGTATAAATATGTGATTCTAAAGCACAATCATGTAGAGGCAGAGTGTATCTCCTGGGATCTTTCTGTGTTCTGTAACTTTGATGAAATTCTGGTTGTACTGGAGATATCCATTTGCATTTTAGTCTATATTTGAAGGAAAAAGAAATACACTTTTTTCAAGGTGATAAGAAGTTTTATGCTTCTTTTCCACTTTATATTTGGCCCTGCTCTGCTAAATATTATGCACATGCACAGAATACTGAAGCTGGTCTTCTGAATCTTTGATTGTTAAGAAGAAAAATATGAAGTTGCATGGTACCTGTGAAGACAGAGAGAAAATGATAGACAGCCTGCATGACTGGACGACTGACACAAAGCTAGGTATTGATTCCAAGATATGGCCAGGTCTGTGACATACTCTCCAAGTAGATGTGGATGAGCTTTACTTGAGCTGAGAATTTGTCATGTGTGGGAAAGCTAGAAATTTGAATCTGTGTGTATTCAGTAAGCCAGCAGCTGCGCTTGAGACTTGCTGGAAGCCAGGTTAGTCACTCCTCAACTTCAAAGAGTGCTTTAATACAAAATGCATTCCCATTTGAAAGCTTCTAGCTCACTGATAAATGAATTTCTGAATGGATTAGAACTAGACAATATTCAAGTTCCAGGCAAGAGCAACTAGTTGTCTTAGGTTGGTAATGAATCTGTCAATTCCAGATTATGTAAACAAAAGTGTATATATCAGGTTATATCTCTGCACCTGAGAAAGCTAAAACAAAAAAATCATCAAGGATTTTTTCAGAGCAATCTGGAGTGAAAAGTGTCCCTGCCTGTGGCAAGGGGGTTTGAACTAGATGATCTTTAAGGTCCCTTCCAAATCAAGCTGTTCTATGATTCTCAGATTAAATTCTTCAATATAATACTTTCAGTCAAAATCCCTATTTCACAAGTCACTAAACAGTATATTGGAGAAGTAAAACAACACCACAAGTAATCTTGTTCTTAAGCTCTTTTCTCTGTCTCTATCTGTCACTGACCACTTATGAAAGTGAGAGTGTGAGCTGAGCAAATCTCATGTCTGAATCAGCAAAGTCATCGTTTTATTTGGGCTGTAAAGTAGCACAATGTCTGTCACTTCAGCAGTACTTATCTCTTCTGATATCAGAAAAGGAAATTTCTTCAGCTGCTTCTGCAGCACAAATCTGGCTTTGTCACAGTTACATAGAAGGAGCTTTTCCAGATGTAAAGCTAAAATATTAATGAAATCAAAACCAAATTGGAATGCCACTTGACAAAGGAAGACTGAAGAGCAGACACAGAGAGCAGAGCCAAGCATAAATATTTCTGGAGGAAAACAACCGGAAAAATCTTTCACCAAAGAAGAAGTCTATAGGAAACAGAAATATTGCTACCAAACTGACTGACTGTTAGTGAGTCTTTCCCACTATCAATAAATGCAGTAAGCAACAGTGACTGTGGCCATATTGTGCAGCAATTCACTGTTTGACTCCTTCCTTGTTTACCTTAACAATGCAGAATACCTCCTCTTACCTTCTTTTTCTATCTTTCACTTACCTAGTTTTAGATTATACAAGAATTTACCTTTCACCCCAGGTCTGTTAAGCTTTCTTCAGTCTCCTGTGAGACCTTATCAAAGTTGTTCAAGTAAATTAAATACTTTGTGGAAACGCACAATTTAAAAACCACCTAGCTATAGCTGCCATATTTTTCATCTGACACTCAAGAAATGTCTAAAAATGCTTTAAGCAAGTTTTTATGCTTCTTTGCAAATTATGCATATTTGGCATTGAGATGAGAAGGATTAGTTCATTTATCCCGAGGCTCTGGAAAATGATTTACAACATTGTAGTAATCTACTTCTTGTTCATTTTCTCTTCCATGTATGATTTCCTCAGGTCTTTGGAATTTTTTTCCTTTTTCTGTTGACTGCTTGATAGGAATCACATTTCTTTGTGTAGCCATCTGCCTGCCTACAGTTAGCGTCCTCTGTTCCCTTCACTGTGACTTTGCCTCACTTCCCTGAAAACCACCTGCCCAGACGTGTCCGAACACAGCAATATAATCCTGAAGAAGTAGCGACTCCAGGCAATGCGAAATTGCCGCAGCAAGAGATTGTGGTTTGTTTTTTCGCATTTACCAAAACCTATCGTATTGTATTCAGTGAAATCTGTTTTCGTAGGGTTCTTTCCCCCACTCAGAGTGCCAGGACAGCCAATAGATCAATATAAATAAACATGGAATCCTGCATGGTAAATGTCTGTGCTGTACATATCAAGACATTTTCATGAGAAGGTTTTGACATATTTTTATTCTGTAGTTTGAGGTTAATCACAAGATATGTTGATTGATGCCTTATGGCAACAAATCTCCTCTAGGAAGCTTTTTAGAGTATAATGCAGAGTTTCATAGATGCATGAAATAGTAGGATAATGAGGCAGAAGGAACTAATTTTTAGCTGAAATTGCCTCCAGCTAAGCATGCATTCTTTATACATATAAGCTTTGGAAAAATAATTTAGAACAAAACAAAACAAAACCAAGAAACAGACAGGGAAAAAAAACCCAGAGAAAAATATAATGTTAAAAATGAAAATATCAATGCATTCAAAAGCCCCATTACTCTCCTAGTGTCTTGTCCACAGGCAATATAACAAGAGGAAAGGATCTAAGGAAATTGAATAGGCTGAACCAGCTCCCTGGACCACAGTCCTGAGAAAGGCAGACTATATAATCACACAAAGCAGCATTGTTTTCTGACATTCTCTCAGAAATCCAGCAATACTGTTTTCAGTTTTTTCTTTCTGTTCTCCTGCGTGTAGGGATGCTTATTAAGGTCTTCTTTTCTGAATCTGACGCTGAGTTACTCCATGTGATATTCCCCAGCAGACTTCTGGCAGTCTTTGAAATTTACACATTCTCTTCATATTGGTGAAGAGAAGTTTCTTATCGAAAGCTTTTGTTAATAGTGGGAGTTAGTAACATTGGCACGTTGTAGTTTCCCTGAGATTAATTTATAAGCACATATAAATTACTAAGATGTGTTCTTTTTACAGCTTTGGAGAACTACAACACAGACAGGCAGAGAAAAGACAGAGGAAGAGTGGCAATTTTAGCTATTGACATGTATTAGATTTAAAACATAAACCAGGAGTAAAAATGAGGGGTAGAAAATAAATCAGGTCAGAAGTGCAAAAATTAATTGCATCTAAAAGAATATCGAGACCTATGAATGCTAAGTCTTAGATGAGCTACTTGCATTGCCAGGAAGAGGGAAAGTAGTAAATTTAAGCACTGAAAATGCACACTTGCCATTTCCCCTCCTGGCAGTTTTTCTATCTATTGATCTAGTGTTAGCTGCTGGAAATATTTTTCTAGTCTGGTTTTGCTTTATTATCCTGTACTTTGTTCTACATACAGGATTTTGCTGTCTTAGAAACAGAGATCATACAATGCACACAAAGCTTTCTAAATATAGCTGTCACGTGCTCTTTGGAGTATACAGATTTTTGTATCTAAGACTTTGAATTTCATACCTAAGGGAAATTCAAATGTTTCCTTATGTTCCCTGCCTAACAATGACTTTATGTATAACCTTAAAATGAAGCAGCCTATATATAATTTGTGTTTTATCAATTTGCAGATATATTGTACAGTGATTTTGCACGTTGTACTTCAGAAATTGTTCCTTTACTGTTTCCAGATTTTAGACTCTCTGTTGAATTCTGTCATGGTCAGATTTTTGACTCGTACCATTAAACTCAGTCAGGGCAAATATACAGAAAATTAAGTATTATAACATTTCAAGCTTCTTTCTAGGAACAAGACCATGGTCATTCCTGTCCTTGATGGGCACTCTCACTGGATGACAAGCAGCACTCTCACCAGATGACAAGCAGTCCCAATTCCCATTATTTTTTCTTTCTATGGTTTATTAGTTTGCATTCCTTTGGTACAATGAAAGAGTTCAAAGAAAAAGGACAGAGGGTAGCCCATTTTGACCTTCTTCCTGCCCCTTTGTGTACTTTTCTCCATCTATGCTCTTAAAGGAAACTATTGGCAGTTAGGAATTCCAGAACTACAGACTCAGAGAGTAGTTGATGTGGGGAGGTCCTTATGGGTACCACCAAGTCTGAGTGCCCTGCTCAAACAGGGTCGGCTACAGCAGGTTGCTGAGGAAGCTGTCCAACTGGATATTGAATATCTCCAAGGATAAAAACTCCACAACCACTCTGGGCAGCCTATTCCCAGGCAAGGGTTATCTTCCTTGACCTGCTGGCAATACTTCACCTAATGCAGCTCAGGAGGCTGTTGGCTTTCTTTCCTAGAGGAGCACTCTCTAGGACAGCTTGTATTGAACTTGATGTCCACCAGGATCCCCAGGGCCTTTTTTGCAAGGCTGATTTCCAGTCTACTTCCAGGCCATCTGATGTATGGAGTTATTCCTTCCCAGGAGCAGAACTTTGCACTTCCTCCTGTTGACCTTCATAAGGTTCCTGTCAGTTTATTCAACCTGTGGAGGTCGCTATGAATAGCAGTACAACCAAAGCAATATTGGCCACAGTGTCAACCCCCAAGGTACAACAATTACCCTTTTTTTCTTGTGAGGGTAACAAAATACTGAAATGAGTTACTCAGAGGTATTTTGGAGGTTCTATCCCTGGAGATATTTAAAAGCCACCTGAATATCTTGTGTACCAATCACCCCTTCCAGTTTTAAATAACCTAAAATATTCTGAGAATGCCCTCTGTCCCATTATCCTTGTCATTAATAAAGATGGTAAACAATATTGGCCCCAGTGGAGGTCCCAGCAGAGACCACCTCATTCACCAAGCTAGTCAACTGTTATAGATGTCTATCAGCAAGGTTGGTAAAGCTTGATTTCCCCTTTGCTGACTACTCCCAACCACCTTGTAGTTCCTGTGTTTGAAAATGGTTTCTAGGATAATTTCCTCCACCTACTGTGACTAAGGTGATGTTGAAAGGCTTTTAGTTTCTTGAGTCTTCCTCTTGTTCTTCTTGATGATAGGAGTGATATTTGCTTCTCTCAAGTCCTCAGGAACCTCTCCCATTCACAATGACCTTTCAAAGATAACTGAGATTTGCTTTGCAAATTACATCTCTCGGCTTCCTTTGAATTTCTGGGTGTATCCCATCAGAAAAGTAATCTAAAGTTCGAACCTGTTGAAGATATATTTGAAATATTTCCTTAGAGAATCAAACAACCATGAGACTAAATAGGTGTAACCTCTTTCAGCTATGCTTCAAAAGCCTGGATATTCTTACTGGTTCAGGGCATAACAATACCTAAATTTTGTATGCAAACCTCAGCAGTAATACTACTAAGACACTCAGATTGGTTTGGGGTGGTGCAAAGATAATAGAGATGTTGAGGAATGCATTTTAAGTGCTGGTGGTTGGGTGTGCAGCTGCAGTGTGAGCTGCAGGTTTTGCAGGTGATGGGAAAAGTTGAGACCCCCAGGCAAGACAGTGGGAACTGGCATTGACCCTTTGCATAACACCAAGGGCATGGGACTTGTGGCCCAGCCTGGTGACCGGACACTCAGAAACACCACAGGAAACGATGGCTCAGATGGGAGACCCCAGACTATTGTGTTCATAGACTGTGAGGGTATAAAAGCCCAGGGATTCCTTTGTTTGGGGTCCCTCAGAGGCACCCAGCACGAGCTATTGTGTTGTTGTTGCAGGAAACCTGGTCTGGCTGAGTGAGAGTGGGACGTTCAGGGAGTCACCAGGGGCTCACTGGAGCCGCCTGCTGCAAAGGGGTTTCGGTCCCAGCAGTGCCAGTCTCAGGCAAGTGGGAATGTCACCACCACCAGAGTGGCTCCAGACTGGTCAGACAGGAAGGTTTCCTCAACACAGACTTCTTAGTTTCCTCAAGTACTTCATGCGTTTATCTAAACTACTTTTGGATGTGAAGCACTAGGTTTGTGTGATACTACACCACGTACCTTTACCATACCCAGTTGTGTAGAGGCTCTGCTGTTCCTCACTGCTTTGTGAGCAACTACGTTTAAACAAAATCTACCTTTTTGGAACATATAGAAACATAATTTTTAGACTCCTGATATTTTTAGACTCATAACTCTAGAGCTAAAGAATTTTTAGGCACATGGCTTAAATGGAAGGCACTTTACAGCTAATGGTTATGGACAGAAAACCCGTAGTGAACATTACATTAACTTTCAGATCTACACAAAAAAAAATAGGACACTGAGTCATGTCAACTTTTAGCTTTAGTAGATGAACAACTGTTACTGTATAACCTATATACATGTACCATCAATCACACATATCTATAATCCGCTTAACTGCATAATTACTTAAAAATTTTCACTTGCCATTCCTACATGATTTTTCGTTTTTACTCATGCACACCAGGATAGTTAAATGTACAATTTTTAGTCACAAAAGATCTTCACTAAATTTAGCTTAGACTTACTTGAAAGCATCTATTAGGATTTTTCATGCTTTTGTAGGTTATGTTATTTTCTATTTTCTATTTTCCATTTTCTTCTGAAAAAAAAGGCATGGCTTAGGGAAAGCATCACAAATCTTTCCTGTTTTCCCTTCACATTTCCAGTTACTATACTAATAAGCTTATTCCAGACACCAAAACCTTTTCATTCTCCTGCATGTTATTTTTAAATGGAATAAAACAACTTAGACTTCATAGTCTTACAGCTTTTAAACAAATTATCTACTTACCAAGTGTGGTCAGAAAATTCAGGCTCATAAGTTGCAGAATTTCTCAGTGTGTAGTTGACTACTTTTATTGCAACCACATTTAGTTATCAGTAAATCAACAAGATTAAGGACTTTTTAATAACATTTTTCTTGCATGAAATTTTTTTGATCTAATTAATCTTCAGTATTGTCTTTGTTTTCATGTGAACTACTTGCCTTACTTTCTCAAGTTGAAGAGAACAACTCTTCCCATCCCCATTTTCAAGATACTAAAATGCACAGGAAAAAAACAGTGTCTTCTAAACAACTTTGAACCAAAATTTTTAAATGAATATTTGGCTTTAGAGTTCAGATGCTTAAAACAGAATCTTCAATGCTGTATTTCTAAGCATAATATTTCATATTTTATTTAAATATTTAAATATTTTATTACAATTAAAAAATATATTTTACCAGAATTAAATAAAATTTTCTTCTTCTAAGGAAAAAAAGTAAAGGTTACCTTAGAAACTAGAATGAATCTTAACTAAAGTATACAATTTTTAGATTACATTATTTCATGGATTTATTAAAAGAAACATGAGCTGGACAACACATTCTTAGGTGCACTTAAGAAGACACTTCTCAGGAAACAATATTGTTTTTCCAAATATAATAATTTCAAAACAAAAATGGTGGTCTCATAATAAAATATTATCAAGGAAAGAATATCTGTAAGAATCTTAACAATTAATTTAGAGTCGGTGAAGGTAATTTACAGAGTTAAAGATGTTGTTGAGAGTTTTACAAAGAAGGCAGTTTTGGGTTTTTTTAGGTAGAAAGTGAAAATATGGGCTGTTTTAATCAGGCACTTGCTGAAGCAATAACTATACATTTGAGAGTTCCAAGGATGATTTCTCACTCTTTCAGCTATTTTCAAGTAGAGACATTGAGAAAAAATTTTGTCCTCATATTAGAGTTATTTAGCTCCTTGTCTTATCTTAAGAACTGTAAAGAATAAAGGGATACAAAAAGTGAAAAAGCATAATAAAGGCTATCTGTTGTTTTCTAAAAACCAGAGGATTCTGAGTACATATTCAGTAAAAGATCAGATTGTTTCTCCTTTCCATCAAAATCACTTTATATTTATACATTTGTAAGGAGAGGTCACAGGTCCTCCACAAATGCATTTACTACTAAAACAGGTTTTCAGTTTTCACTCCAAATGGGTGAGTTTTTCTGCTTAATAAGCATTTTACAACAAAATGCACACTTCTTTAAAAGAGTACCTTAAAAAAATGTAAATGCATTCCCATTTTCTAGACACAGTGACAACGCTTCAATGAACCTTTGCAAGCAATCATGCCAACAACTGAACCCTCTAATTATTCAACAAACTTGTTTATAATGAAATTAATCCCTTTAAAGTAAGTGCAGCAATAGCTGATAAACCTGTATTTTGCTGTAAATTCAGCATAAATTGTTTTAAGATATGTATGAGGTACTCTATACAGCAAGCACTGCTGAGTCAGCCGAAAGCGCTAATACTGATGGACAATCAAACAATTATGTGGAAGAAATAAGGGGTTAACCAAAAAGGTCCAATTTCCTTTGTGTTACAATACTCCTGAGTGAGTGAGACTATATAAACTATACAATAAGATGTCGTGATGGAGAGTAATGAGGAATTGAATCTTGCCCTCCTGATGTGGCCCTTGCCTCCTCTACATTACCTCTGACAGCAGAAGACTAGGCTAGAAAGAGGCACAATTAATCCGTATTGCATCTTAATTTGAAGACTGTTCTTCCCTCCCTTCCTGCAAAGACACTTCAAAGAGGCCAGGCCTACCCAGGGACAGTGATTAGCACTTGCAGCACAGCCTTTTATGAGCTTCATTCACATGCTCTACTAACACTGCCTTTTCTGAAAAAGGCAGTGTTGGAAAATCGACTAGGTAAGAAAAGCCATGGAAAACAGCTGTGGCTTGAAGTACTTGATCTTCATCCAGATTGACCTCCAGTCCCTTCAGGGATCTTTATCCCAGACAAAGATTCAAACTGAAACTTGTGGCTCTAGCATGGAATTTTTCCTTCTCCAGCACAGTTGCAAAATCAATGGCTACTGACTGGCTGGTTCTAATGATTAGTTACACAATGTGTATTAGAAACATTGAAGAGAATGATTTCTCTCACTCTGTCTCACTGCCCCCAATATAAGGAAACCATCTAGAGAGAACTGTGCAATCAAATACATGAACTAATTAGTGAAAGAATAAAATTAAGAGGTCATTCTTGAAATTATAATTCCATAATGCACAGACATGTAAACACATCCTTATGCTTCAATATTTCTCAGATTTTTTTTCTTATTTAAAGACAGCATATGCACTTGACATTAACACTTTACAGAAAATGTGCAACAATTCAGATTCAAGTCAGTGTGGGTAAAATGAATAGTGATGTCATAAGGAACATTTTTTCTCTACTGCAAGGAATAATATCCACTAAACAGAAAGGATTTAGAGGTGTGGAGTGTTTATATGTTATGTATGAATTGAAGATTCATATCATCTTATCTGTCAGATTGCTACAAATTCTATACATTTCTATCTTGAACAAAAGGTTTTTATCAGGTAGTTTATGGTAACTTATATGTGCCTAATTTGTGTCAAAGAGCAGAAATTATGTCCTCCTTATAGTCTCCATCATCAGACATATCAAAAGTGAAGAAAAGATGGAAATAATTTGCTGTGCTCAGTAGATACTTAAATGTTCTTTGTCCTTTTGATGTGAATTCTAAAGCAAAGGTTTAAATCTTAAGTAGACAACAAGATGTCTTCCTGGCTTAAGCTAACTATTCTACTTGATAAAATAAAATATAATTACTTTACTATTGAACGTAGGTACCATCATTTTCCATGTAATGTAAGAGAAGTGTGTTATCCCTTAGGGAGTACACAGCAGCTTCATTTATTTTTCCATGATATATTAGCTTTCTAAAGATTTTTTTTGCACATATTAGGTAACCATTTACAGAACTGAAACAATAGGCTGTCCCTAGCAGCAGAAGAAAAGGAAAAAGTGAAATGAGAGAAGAAAAAGTAGGAAAAACAATTAACTTTTTTACTGCTGGGACTTGGGGAAAACATCACATGTACAAAAAAATTAATGAATGTGGACTTAAATCATTAGAAATTATAGAAAAGTCAAGGGTAAATTTTATATTATCTTGTCAATGAGATATTGCAGTATATTGGTGGGGGAGGGAGAAGGGAGATGTAAAGAGAGGATAATGAGCTTATTCTGAATGTTTTTCATCTCCTTTTGCAGAACTACTTCATTTCTTCTGAGAGAGAGTAATCAGAGAGTTAAAAAAAGAATGCTGACTTTACCAGTCAGCTGTAGATGGAAAGTAAACAAATACAGTCAATTGCCCTCAACTGTGTGAATAGATCAGTAATACATACCTGGTATTTTTGTAGTTAATACACCCTCTAAGTCAATGCCACTTTATGTATTAAGAATTAATCCTTTCTCATGTGACCACCTAAAAGACCAGGCTCATACATCTGTTTGCCGTTTCCACTCTTCCCTGGCCTTAAAACCATCTATCCTGATCGTTGAAGATTACAATATTCATTGTTAAGAATTATCCTTTTTTCCTCTCTTTTAAATGAATTCTATCCTTATGCTTTGAGCTTGCTGAGCATTATTAAAGCACTGCTTTCCTCTCCTGAAAATAACAAATAATAGAGATGAATATTAGTAAACATCTACTTGTGATTTAAAGAGTGAGATTGGTATTTATATGTTGAAATATCAAGATGTGTATACATGGTTAGGAACTTTATGTCTAAAGCAGTCTTCTGGAAAAGCATGAGAGAAATGGTAAAGCTGCAAAATAAGTTTAATACTAAAAGTCCATTGGCAGGTAAGACTTAAGCACTTGACATTTATCTCCCATTGATTTCTTTTTAAAGCTCACACTAATTATCTAGGATATTTCTGAAAATGACACTTGGCCTTGAAGTCACTTTCAATTTTATCGAAATGTTTTTGAAAATTTTAGCTTACATCTCAAGCCTCATGCCCTCATGATCACCTCAAATCACTAGGTTAATGGGCTAGCTTTTCCTATTATTTTCCTCTATATAAACCCATGGATGTCAGGATAAAATTGGAAGGGAAGGTTTCTTTTACCAGTAAGATACAAAGAATGTGTTAAATAACAAGTTCTAAGTGGTATTATGTACCTCTCTCATGTATTGCCAACACTAAAAGCACTGCTGTATTTCCAAATGAGATAGATCTGCTGAAACCTTATTGGGATCTGGTGTCAAAAATATGCATTTTTCTATTTGAGCATAAATGTTTGTCCTCATAACCTTAGAGCCTGATCCACAAATGTACTGTAATTACTGTCAAATATCTGCTATTTTGGTGTTAAAACTGAACATTACACTTTTATAATTATTATTAACCTATAGTTAGAGGTTACTTCTTAGAAGTCATTGACTACTACTAAATATTCAAGTTTGGTAGTAGTATACCTTTTTTCTTCCACTTAAGCAGATAAAAGAGATTAAAGTTCCTACCTAAGAAAGAACATTTGTGCTACTCTGAGTCACAGCCAGGGCCAACTACTTGTTTCATAAATTCAGACCACTTAACTTATATTATTGATTAATATTTTTTGTTACTCTTTCCCTCAGGCTCCCCAAGCCATCTAAATTGATCTGTGATGTTATTTTTGGACCCATGCAGATATAACAGCTTTTTTGTTGGCACTGTTGAATGTTCAATTTGGGACAGTTAATTGTAACTAAGGTAGTCTGAGTGTACATTAATTTGAGCTAGCAAGCACCACATTAAGCATGAAAAACTTTTCTGCTCCCTACAGCAGACAGTGGCCTTTAAGTATTGAAACTTAAGTGTTAAAGGAGATATTTACAAGTGCGTCCATGCCTTGGCAAATCAATGCAGTTGAGTGCCCAGCTGATTCCTGAAAGCTGAGGATGACTTCCTGTGCAGGCAAGGTTTTCTGGCAGAGCTGGTCTGGGTGGAGCTTTCACTGCGTGAAGGACAGCAGCTGTCAGACCCCGGCCCTTCACTGGTGTCACATCCCAGCACAAAACATCTCACATGCTGTGACAGGTTGAGGTAACTGCATGCCCTGCACGGCAGCGTGAGACTGCACTGTAAGGTATGGACCTTCTCTGGGCAGCACATGGCATGTGAGGTCTAAAGCGTAAGCAAAAAAAAAAAAGTGCATGTCGTGGATCTTAAATGAACCTAACTTGGCTCCTGAAGGTTGTTCTGGTGTGGTATAAGGAAGCCATATCAGTTCATGCACAAATTTTACTTCACAAAAGATGAGGTAAAATATTTGTCTACCTTTCTCATCTGAGAGGGAGAGGCTGATCAGCCTGAAAAAGTAAACTCATTCTTCTCTCATAGAGTGAAAACTTTCCTTGGAGCCCTGGGGACAACAGAAATGATGGAAAGAGAGCAATGCTGAGCTCTACTATGTAACAAAGTAAAGACTATCCAAGATTTCAGAAAATAATACAGTAATAAAAAGAGAAAAAATTAACCAGTTGCTAAGGAAAAGCAATATATGTTTTAGCAGAAAATAAAATTAATAAGGGTTTACAATATAAACAAGCTATTACTTGGATGATTAAAAAACACCAACTAATTGTATATAGTGACTAACTTGCCAGCTGTGGTTTTTATGTTTTCCTTACAGGAAGAAAGAATAAGAATTCTTTTGTCATCTAGCCTTAGTAAAATTTCAGGAGTGTAATTTAAATGGGGTTTGATAATAACAGTGTTGCTTCATGGATATCAAGTGATCTTACTTTGTAACACATAAAAACATGCAGACTCAACGGACAATGTATTTGAATAAATTTCTCCCAGAGGCAAATGGAGCTTATAGTATAGGAAGAAAAGAATCAGTATCTTCCTGTTGCAAACTCCATTATTTTTTTTTGTGTTGTAGGATAGTGTAGTTATTAGAAACTCAATGTTAGAAAATATTGTCTCCATCCAAGTAGCACTTAATCTCTATTACCTGGAGGTTAAAAGTCAAAGAACAATCATCCATGTCAGTGATTCCTGCAGCAGATTGTTACTGAACCATGTAAGGTCGTTTAGTGGGGAGAATTAGCTCCCAGCAGCTTCACATGTCAGAGATATTATAGTAGTTCTCTGCCTCAGCTCTTCTCCCTGGAAAATTATGATGATTCTACAGGCTTTCTCAGGAAAGGTGTCCTGTAGGAAAAAAAGAAAAGTTTACCTCTGATAGACATTTTTGCAAAAGGAGACAATGAAATGAAAAAAATTGCTGACTTTACCAATCCCTGTAGATGGAAAGTACACAAATACAGTCCATTGCCCTCAACTTTGTAAATAGATCAGTAATGAATAACGTGTGTTTTTGTGGATAATACACCTTCTAAGTTAATGACGCTTTATGCATAAAGAATGAAGCCTTTCTCATGTGACCACCTGAAAGACCAGGAAAACCTGGAAAAGCTTCAGTAATGGGCCACTAACCAAAGACAGTTTGGAAGCTTGTGTGCTAATTTAATTGGAAAGTTGTCGATAGTGATGTGAGCATATGGAATCTGTCTCCCTCTGGAAATGTTTTAATCCATCAATGCAGTGAGTATTCCGGCTGTGTTGTTTAGAATAATTTAGCAGAAAAAAGCTAGGATGTGTTTCCCAGGTCCATGTCCACAGTAACAGAAACTGATGCAGTAGCAGAGCTCACACTCTTTCCGTTTTGGTTTCTTACTTCACACTTGGGAGCGTAAAGGATAGCGTGGCCAACAAAGCCACAGGACAAGGAAAGACTGGAACTATTTGCTGAAGTGACCAAATTCTTCTGATTTTTTTAGTCTGCATATAGTTCTGGTGCAGAGCTGAGGGTTAAAAGGTGTTTTTTTTCTAATTTACAGTTTTGTAATTGACAGTTAGAAATAAATTTAATAATAACTTTATGTGTATTTATCTTAAATGAAGGAAGTATGCTTTGTATCATATCTCTCCCTACTATTTAAAATACACCAATATTCAATTTTAAAATGATACAATTTTTTCCAGTTGGCAACTTCATTATCTTTACATACGTTGCCCCCAAAATGTGGATATTAAATTAAAATTTAAAAATTCCTGGAAAGGATAAATTTAGAACTAATTTTATCAATATTAACAGACACTTACTTAGTGGACTGCAGTCATTCTTTTTTATGGTGTGCAGTTCTTCACGTCATCCAATATCTTACTTGTCCAAAAGAGACATAATTATTTGTCAGAAAAAAATCACGGACTACCTACCCTTTCTCTACCATCATCAGAGCAACAATAAGGCTAGGCAGACAATCCAAACTAGTACACTCTCCCAGAAATTTTTCAAGTGCAAGTACATGTCAAAGTTATTTAATACAATGTTATTGAAGACTCAGGTTTTGAAGGCCAGAGAAGAACATGAGGACTTGTTTAAGTTCTAACTCTGAATTTCAAACAGATATATTGAACAGAATATACTGAGTCCAAAGTACAACTTTCAGAAAGTTTGTGTTTACTCTCTAAATTATTTTAAAACACAAAAGATTCCTGTTTCAATAGACAACTTGCTTCAACAGTTAACTACCTCTGTAGTTAAAAAGCAGTTTGAAGCCCAAACATATACAAAACTCTAGCCTGTGTACTATTACAGTTCAAACTTTGGAATAGACCTGAAAACTTCTTATTTTTACATGCTATACATTACTTTAAGTCCATATTTCTCCACTTGACAGATAATTTTAGCGCTTTACATGAGGTGCTGCCTTGACTGACCTTACTGGATTGTCAACTCCTATATCATTATATGTACTGCCACTTAGCCCCTAACCATGACATGCACAACACAGTAAAACAATACACAATGTTTTATGATATGTGGCATTGCATCCTGCAAATTAAGCACTAAAAACAGAGGAAATGCAGAAGGTGATGGCATGAAAAAGATGGGCCAGATGTTCAAAGATAGAGAAACATGAAGATGACATTATTTTAAATTTGTCTACATCCTTTATTAATCTGATTCTCTGAAAACTGAGGAGCCAGATCACAATATTGTAGGCATTTATTATATGTTGGACAATATATTAATTTAAATAAGTTTTCCTATTTCAATAGACCACTATTTCATGGGAAGATTCATAACCTTAATAATTTTTGATTTTTTTCTCTTAAATCCGTGATTATTTTACCCACAGATTTACTCACAGAATTAGAGTTTTTAGAGAGATGTGTTTGAACTGGATTGGATTTTTTCCCACACTCTTTTTTTTTTTTTTTAAAGCTAGCTTCCAAAAAACAGGAAAAATAATTAGAAAATAAAGTGTCTGATGTAGCCTTTGTTAAAGTGAATGGATCTTCCACATTCTCAACACTTCTTCAAGGTGCAGCTAGTAGAAATCATTCCTGCTATCAGAGGATCAGAGTAGCTTTCTACCACTGATAGTTACATCACCTCAAAGATGTACTGTATGACAAACCATATAAGACATCACTTGCATTTTCCTTGCCTTCCCATTTCCCTTCCCCCACATCTGTCAAGATAGTTTTATTTCAAACACTCTTTCTCAGCTACTTTTTGAAGAAGGTGTCAGAATGCCTCATTTCCATCAACCCCTTTCCTGATAAACATTTTATCTTCCTTTCCCTTACCCTTACACCTTGTGCCTCCGGTTATAATTCAAAAAGCAGGGCAGAACAAGCCTAACCTCAATTTCCTGTATGAATGTGCAGCTGCTTGACTGATGGCCTCATGAATTATTAATACGAAGACCTCATGTGCATATTCATGAAGTGTCTCTTTATTAATTCATAATGCAGCTGCTGCAAAGGCAGAGACTGGAGGGCTCAGTCTCCTCCCATGTAAAGATATGAGCAATGCCTCTTCCTCAGCTTCACTCTCATTCCTGCCCCTTTTCTAGCTCATCCTCAGCAACACCAGCAGTTTCCATTTTTGTTATGTTCTGTTCTAATGTCTTGTGTGCCAGTCTGGTGCCAAGAGGAATCAAAAGAGTTGGCATCAAACACTCCAGGAATGTTTCTTGTGAGAAATAAACCTTAATGGGAGTAATGAGAGTTTACAGCCCATTTCAATTATTTTCAGTTGCTCTCAGGTGCTCCAACACATGCTTCATTTAATTTTACAATGAATACTACATGCAGTGTGATAGTGTTTGTCACTGGAGACTAAAAAGATGCGGAATATCCCACAGGAAATAAAAAATAATAAAGTACTTAGTTACTTGTGCAGCTATGTTTTCCAGGAATAAGGACAGAAAACACTAGAGACTTCCAGTAGAAAAATTATCAGTGAGACAATTTAATATGAAAAATAATAAAAAAATGTAAAAGTTCTGTGAAATTCCTGAGCATCACTGGGATAGGCAAACACACAGGGTTTGATTCTGTGTGAGAAGTTTCATTCTCCCCTCCAAAATGGTGCTGGATTTCTCATGGTATGACCTGGCCTTTAGTAGTTTGCCTTGAGGCAACTGACAATTGGAATGATTGCAAAAAAATCAGAAAACATTTTACATTGCTTAACTCCAAGTCTCTGATACAGAATTCTGAATGGGGGAGATATAGTAGTAGTTTGCAATTAACTGAAAAAAAAGAAAATTCTTCAAACTTTCATGTGTGTATTGTCATCATAGAAGCAGGAAAACCCTGACTACAGTGATTCTCAAATAAACCACTCAGACTGACAATGTCTGCTGTTTCACAGCTGAGGGAAGAGAATAACTGAGTGATGGGATGGCATTGCATGGGAAGGGTAGAGGAAAAGTAAGTGTTGCTGTTGTGAAGAACGAACTGAAAGTTTCTGAACACTTATGGGCCAGGAATCTGGCAGCATTATGCACATTTAGATTATACACACACAGAGAAAGGGTTCCATTTCAGTCTAGTTTAGATTCTGATTCCAAGATTTTTAAAGCCAGAAGTGGCTGTTGGATCACGTCTTCTGACCTTCTGTGTAACACAGATAATAAAACATTGTGCAGAGAATGTTGTACCATATAATACCAAGAGCCAAATAATCAGTGTGGACTCCTAAGTCATAGGTGTTTCATTGTCAAGCTATTTCTTCAATATTTGATCTTAAAAGCAAAGTGATTTGTCCTTAGATAAATAGAGAACCTTACCTTGTTCTCTGTATCATTATCCCTACTTGTTCCAGCAAAGGTTAAGGAACATGATCGTTTGAAGTAATGCAATTCAGTGGAGGGCTCTGTGTTAAATTATCTAGTGGAGCTTCTGTTTGCCAGTGCTAACACAACTATTAACACGTGGTAGTATATTAAATAAGCAACAGTCAAGATAGAACTTGAAGCAGTAACAGAGTCCTGACCAAATATTTAAGTGGAACTAAGAGCTGTCACACTTTCTGTGCATCACCTGTAACACTTGCCACTTTATCAGCTCTTTCCCCACCCTCTGTGCCATCATCTACCCCACCTATTCTAAGCCTTCTCCTGCTCCTGCACAGCAGCTGGTGGATGCTATTGCCCTCTCCTGGCTAGAAACCGTGCAGTGCAACTCTGCAATTAACACATGCTCTCAGCAGCTGAAGGAAAACCAGCCAGGAAGATCTCTTGGTCCAGGACAAATAAGCATCTGCTGTGGTTGAACTCTGGGTTTGCAGGAAGCCTTGTCATTGTCCAGAATACCAGTTAAAAGCTAAACAAGTTCTGTTTCAGAGAGAAAATAAAATTAGATAATACTGAAAATGAAGTTGAAAACATCTTTTAGGTAGGAAAGGATGATCACAAAAGTTAATTTAAAAAAATGTCTCTTGGTATTCCTGACACTGGACAAATGCGTGGGAGAGAGTTTTGGCCTGGAGCAGTTCACCTGCACAGCCACTCTCCTGAATGTCCCCCTTTAGTCGTCTCCACCAAGATACAGCCAACAGCAGAACTGCTTTAGCAGCAAGTCCAAGTTTCTTCTTTACTCTGCTTCCTGCGGTGGGCCCCTCCTGATCTCTCTGCTGTGACAGCAGCTTTAAGGGTTTAACAACACAGTGCCTTTTGATCTCATTTCGGCAGCTGTGATTAAATAGACACACATCACTTGCTGTACCACTATGTGAGCAACTCATGGTTCACCTTCACTGAATTAGTACCCGCTGAGCACTGCAAATATTTGAAATGTCAATCCATTTGATAATGTCAAAGAGGGCTGCAAATACCACAGAATGGCACCAAGGAAACATTCAACACACGCAGTGGCATATATAATATCTCTTTTCTTCAGGACAAAAATCATAGTTAAATAGAAACAGGAAACTGTCTAAGAAGATGTTAAGGTCAACAGATCTGATAACCTGGAGTGGGACGTGCTCCTGCAATATATCGCCTTAATATTTTAAGCAAACCCATCCCTCTCAAAGAACTTAATTCTTCCACATTTGCCTTTCCAGCAAATTATTTCCTGTTAGTAAAAATTGGGATGTTAACAGCTTAAAAACCCATGTATTTTACATGTAGATTCTGTAGCTTCAAATCAGGGTAGCAAATAGAGTCTTGTTATGAGATCTTTATTATGTTTTCCCACTCAAGAATCCTAAACCAGAATGAAACATTATATCTGAATAGAAAACAATAATGAGGCCCTATTTTGAGTCACAGAAGCTTGGATCAGCAGAGGAGCAGGTGAAAGTAGGGGAGATTAAGCTGATCAGTAGACTGTAGTTTGCCCTGTAGAAAGATTTGCCTTTACAGAAGACAGCAGGAAATAAGGTATCAAACTTGTTGCTGGGGATTGAACGAGAAAGTTATCAACCTAAAGTATGTGCAACAAAAAGCAGAAATTTGGCAGTTACACAGAGGGAACAGTCTTCCAATGAGTTACAGCTTTTTTCTTATGTTTGGTGTATCCCAGATTTTGCTTTCTAAATTGAAGATTTTTAAACATTTCCTAAAACTGTACCAGCTAGTATATAAGAAATTAAGATTAGTGATGCAGAGCAAGCTTCCTTTTTTTACTGAAGAGTCATTCACTCACCTAAAGTTTTTTCAAAAAAGGAAGAAAAGAAGAATGTGAAGTTCATGTATTGATGTACTGACTCAGGAGGAAAATACCATGTGCCTTATTTGTGGCAGCTGAGAATCAAGTCATGATTTTCCCTTTGTATGCTGAAGACTAGTTATTCACTGAGCACAAATACATCTGCATGTAATTAGATGCATAGTACCTTAGCAATATGAAGTTGTAGTGAGAATTCTTGTCATCTTGTTGGAATTCTTGTCTCTCCAATTATCTTGACATTTCAAAAGACACTTACATTTCAGTAGCTCAAAGTCCAGTTAATCTAAAGAGCTATATTCAGTCAGACAAAAAAAAAAAAAAAAAAACCAAACAAAACAACACAACTCTAGTATCCTTAATAAGAACTACGTTCATTAACATAGGGCACTGCATATCAGTCCCTTCCAAAGACTTGGATACAGGTTTCTTTTGGGTTTATCAGTTTCTTAAACAGCTTCATCTTCAGAGTTTTTTCACTTTCTCACTGTCAAATTTGTTTGAGGCTCTACCAACAATTCGTCACTTTCAAGCTCTGTATCAGTACATGAGAGATTGCTTTATGTTGCCAGCATACCTGTATTCTTTTCTACTCAAATGTTTACAAAAATATTTAAGAATTTTTAAAAAGTAACAACAGGTCTTAGTCTGTTTAGTTAACAGAAATAAAATACAGGTGGTAAGTTTTATTAACAATAGATGTGTTTGATCAGTCTAAAATTCAATCTGAATGCAGACAAGTGAACTCCAGTAAATGTCTCAGAGACACTAACTTCTAAAATAAGTTTGGGAATTTTACTTGCTGCTGTGCCTGTTGTCTTTGTTAATAAAAAACAGCATGTCACTGTAAACACCCCAAGCAGCAAAAGTTATTACTCTTTCTCCTATCCCTTGTTCTGAAGAATTTCAAGACAAACATCCCCTTATTTTCTTAAAAGTTAAACTTCTATTGTAGCTTTACTTCCATTACATTATTGAAATATATCTTTAATGTCAAAATATGCAGATACGCCCCTACAAACCCTATTTCACTGACTTCAGTAGATTTTGGTAAGAAGTACAACCTAAAAATTCAAGTGTCTTTCACTGCTTCCTCTACTCCACATGTGTTTAATTAAACTTGATCTGTTGATCACTGCTAAGTAAGTGCTTCAAAAACAAGCTTATCAATTATTGCTCTTCCACTCTCTTTTAATCTGAAAGCAGGGGGACAGGAGACTGCTGTCAAAAGTAAGCAAGCTCTACAAAGCCTTTGAGTTTTGCTCACCTCTGCTAATTTTTCCTTTGATCATATTATTAGACAACAATGTCAGATATTCCTTTTCATGTGTGCAGTTTATCTCAAATCTTTGCTTTCTTATCCCCTGATCAGGAAGGGACTAAAATTCTGATTAATGTCTCTGTTACACAGGCATTCATTTGTGCAATTCTTTCTTTGCCCATACCTCTCAATCACCTTTGAAGTGATTAAGTTGCACAACTTAAGAATGTATTACAACAAGAGGGTGACTTCAGTAGAAGATCTCTCTCCTCTGACTTCAGGACATGCTTTATCCTGAGTCAGACTTTAAGTATCCTCAGGTACTCTTCCCACGTGGCATGAATAAAATGTCCCTCAGACATTTCCCAGATGAGAATGTTGGGCCAGGTCCTTCATTAGTGCCTTAGCTCATTCCCTATTCTTTCTCTTTTCTTTCTTTCTTTCTTTCTTTCTTTC